>KZ069708.1:14532-31896 GCA_002091845.1 Anopheles cracens
TTGTTGCACACATCCCCTTTGCTTCGTACTACATTACTCGAACGTTTTACCCCACCGTTTCCTAGAAGCTCGCCTGCAGCGATTATTCTGAGCTCCAGGGATTATTGCAAGGTATTTTTACCCCACTACGAAATGGAGAGACGCAAAAAAGACTTGGCTTGGTTCAACGACACATATACAGACACACACACGACACACTTTTTGTTTTTCCTCATTTTCCGACGCTCTCTAAATTGTCCCTTGCCTGCCGTCGCCTTCGTCTTCTATCCAGAGAGGACTTAACGATGCTCGCGTTGTACCCTTTTTATTCCCCTCTTGTAAGCGTTGAGCGTGTTGCACGGTGGGAGAGCGTCGGACAAACTGCAGTTGTAATTTTTTGTATGTGAAATTTACTACATGTATCAAACCGGTTTTATTCTTGGTCTATATCCTGAATACAATATCTATTCCTGATTTTTTGTATGTGAAATTTACTACATTTATCTAACAGTATTTATTCCTGATCTATATCCTGAATACAATATCTATTCCTGATACTGAGATATTGTCATCGCTGGGAACTGGGACATTTTGAGAATTCCCCTAATGCTCTATATTCCAGGGTATTCAGTGACTTTTAGCATATTTAGCCCTAAAGGACTGAACAACTTCGTTTGTTGACTTAACGACTTAACTGACCCCTACAGCAGGATAGCCACCCCTTGGGGACGAACAATCCAGTTGAGGTTTTGGTTCTGTGAGATCCTGGGCCAGTTCTATGACGTGAATACCGGTGCCGCTTTCAAGATACCATCGTGTAACCCTTATATGTAAACTATTTGATTGTAATTTGGTTAATTTTTTGGAATAATCTGGGAATATGTGATATGTTACAAGAAATTAACACATATTCAATCCAAAAAATTTCTGTCACACATTACCCATTACCCCACACATTACACATTACAATACCAAGATTTAAAGCAATACACAAATTTGGCAGGAATGATTGCTTTTCGAGGATGCTTTTCGGGGTCTTCCTGAGTCTTCAAAAACTGATTGAATTTCCAATATTGTTTTCTGGTTTCATATTAAAAAAATCATTTTCTCAATTACTATATAAGTGCTAATATTATTGGTGTTAAACGCATTATTTTACTATTTCCAAAAATGTTGCTGCGCAGATTCTAATTGAACAACGACAAGACAGACTTGCATTCAGATCAATTATGCAACTCAATTCAATATTATTGTGTAGTATTTTGAGAAGTTGTCTTTTGCTCAGTTAATTTGTCGCAATAGCTATCACACAATCAAATTTATGACGACAATGATCGAATTGTAAACTTTTGATCTCTCGTTCCCCCAACGTGTCGTGGTTCCCCACACAGGTTCATTTTTGTTTCACCTTCAGGAGACTGTCTCACACATGTGTGTGTGTGGATGTGCGAAACAGAAACAATTTTTCCTCCGTTCGTTAGTCCTCCCCTCGCACTCCACTCCACTTTTGGCAGGCATCGCTCTGACGCACACGCGGCGATGAATAATGTATGGGAAGATGCTGCTGTTTGAGCTGCTGTGGCGTCTTTCTCCGGCGCAGCAGCAACGGCAGCAAGTTTTCCACGTTTATTCCGTTCGTCTGAATAGGTTTTTCCTCAAGACGAGCATCGCTGGTACCACTCTCTCGCACACACGCAAACCAACACACAGGGTCGCTTGCGCCTATACTGGTCAATTCGAGGGAAATAGAAAACGAACGGAAAATATACACACTCGTCATGTGGATGGATGTGCTTATATGTGTGTGTGTGTGTGTCCTGCACAGAAAATCTTCACCACCTCGAGCCGTGTGTACACATCGAAAGACAAAGCAGACGGGGGCGCAAAGTGCACTGCGCGATGTGTGCTCCATGTGTTGTGCCGTGGATGCATCGAGCCGGGTGCTCCTGTGAGGGTGCTGGAATACATAAACCTTCGCCCCGGTTTGAACGGCGCTGCAGGATGATCCATGAGGGCACAGCCCGCGGTGTTTCTTGAGCAAACAAAAGTCATGCATGCTGGAATTTTCTCTCGAAATAACCGTCTCCCTGCTGATGCGGTGGAAAGGAGATGGGAGAGCGCGCAATAATGGACGCGACGGGGACGGAAAATCGATAGAGCGATGTATCACAAAGCCACTTGCCTCGCAAAGCAGAAGAGCGCACCTTCGCAAACACGCTAGTACGCGAGTACGCTTTGGCGCCTGTCGTTTCAGCTGCCCTTGAGTGCGCCGGGAGAAGAAAATCCTTTAAGGCAATTTTCTTACCTCGCACACGTTCGCAACTTACTGCTTCCGCGTGGGATATTTTAGTGGGCCTTAAAAAATAACTTTCCACGACCGGTAGCAGCATCACGAAATGAAGGGAAAAAACATCTCTCCAAGCATTGCGAGGATGCATTAATAATATGTACCGGTGCCTTGAGGGAGATGATGACAACAGTTGAGACAGCTGCCGCCAGGTGCACACAAAACGCCGCCGCCCCCAGCGTAAGATGTAAATCAAATCCAATGGATGTAGCGCATTACCGTGCTTCCCGATGCGAAAGAATGTTTCCGATCTCGCACCTCTTGCTGTCGTAAAACGTACGACCCTATTTGCCTTTCACAATGCGGCTGCCTCGCTGCTGGGTTTCCTCGCTCGGCATTTATGTTTGTAATCGATAAATCATAACAGCGGATGAAGAGCAAACAGCAACGGCAACCGTCCGTCTCCTGCTCCGATTGGAATTTCCACACGCGCGAACGCAAGTGGCGCCTTAATAATGGTGGTTTTCTTTTCACACTCGATCATTCGATCGTTAGAGGACGCGCGCAGCTGCGCCCCATTTCCAATCCAAGGCTGTTTCTGTACAACAACAAACAAATAACAATCTTTCGGAGGAACACAAAGCAGGGATACAGAGAAATAAATCTGATTTACGTCACGCTCTAGGGCCGGCTCGTTTCGAAATTTGAATTGAAAACGAAATTGAATTCTCCGCGCTGAAGGGAGGAACAGCAGTGACACCATCACACACACGCACGTCCGAAGAACGAAAAGTGATTTCCATCCATCCCCGGCCCCAGGTTCGATGGAAGATTGATGGAGTTTAATATCATCTTGCCCATTTTCATTACCACCCGGGAGATACTCACACGGGCGGATGAGAGAGAGATGCGTTTGGAGTTTTTTTCTTCCCTTCAGCATTTTACACGAGCGACTATCATTCCACGCACACTCAAGCCGAGGGGCATTAAGTATTCCCGACAACTTTCCGATAAAACCCCTGTTCGCACCCTTTTTGTCAGCTGTCAAATTTATCGCGTCGAGCTGTCGGTGGCATGTCACTGAATCCGTCCGTCGCTACTTGAAACTGCACTTGCCCCGTGGGGGGATGCGATGACGGGGCAACAGAACGGGATGCGGCGTTAATGCCCCTAGAGGTGAGGACGCTGATCGGCAGCTGATGGATGGTTCAATCGGAACGGGTTCGATTTCGTGCTTGACCCGCAGCGTCCGCCAGCCTCGGTTGCGCCTGCTACACCCCACGGAAAGATTCAAGTCAACAAACAAATCAACTCAGAAGTGTGTTGGAAAGGCATACGTCGATACGGTGGACGATGGGCGGTACCGGGTGGGTGGTCTATTATTAGATTCTTGATCAGCTTTGATCGGATCGGTGTAGCGAACGGGGTGGGGCTTTCGTTCGATTTACGGTTGAGCCCTTTTTTCGCGTTAGTAAATGGCGGCCCCTTCGGCGGTTAGTTTTCGCGAAACCATTATTGGTCGATCAAAGTGGACTGTTGCAGAGATGGCGTAAAATTTCCTTTGTTCTGCTTTGGGAGCTACAGAAGCAAGGTTAATCGGTGCTTTGCTCGCATTGAACCAGAAGGGTGTAATTTGATATTCTTGTCTGACGATTTTTCGGATGAAAATGTGTGTTCCGCAAATCTAATTTAGAAGATTTCTCAATGTATCAACGATAGAAATAAAGAAAAATACTGAGGATATATTTTAGTATGTATGAACACATCTTTCGGAAGTTTACTTATAAAATAGTATTAATCACTAGCAGATGTTTGTTTTGAGTTATGTTTGAAGTAATTGTCTGGTTGTTTTACTACTTTATTACTGTCTGTGATAAGCAAGTGACCTATGTATTTATGTTTAGTTAAAAGTTTCTCGCTGTTGGTATTTACCTTGGTTATCGTTATATAGTATAATAAATAGTATTATTTGTTATTGTAATATAGACAACATCTGTAAACAACGTGAATATGAAAATCGGAAGAAATAATCAAACAAAATCCTTTTTGATTATTCATAATCGCTTTCTATACTTTCGTTCTTTTGTGTGAAGTTTCACACTATTTAACTATCAGAATCTTCATGAATTCAAATGTTAGAAAACAACATCTTCATGTGATATCACCGTCCGCAGTTGCATTCTACTTTGAAATGTAATAGTTTCTACAGAAGTCATCATGACGTTGAAAGAGACGTCAAACGCTACCTGAAATTGGAACGTTCTCAACTTTGAAACATAAAACGGATGCTTTTGTGTGACATGTGAAATGTGAAATTTTGCACGCGCTCGCTTACCATGTTCCGCATCTGCTCCGAGTCTGGGTGTTCTGGTGCGCCGTGAAGGGCGAACATGTGTTTTATCAGATCATAATATTCACCGCTCGTTCACGTTTTTTTTCTCTCTACTACCCCCTGCCAATTGCTGCCAGTGGCACTATGCTTTTGTGCGATTTCCTTGAACTCTCGTCCTCGTGCTACTGTTCTGTTTTTTTTTTACCATTTGGCATTTTCATTTGGCACTGCTACGCTGCTTGTAATTTGTTCCCCCGAGAGGTGGTGAGTATGTGTGTGTGAGGGAGTCTGTTAGCACATGGCGAGGGTGTGCGGATGAAAGCTAGCGTGGAAAAGATGCAAATCTTCAAACCAGCAGCTGACTAGTTCAGCGGAACCGTTGGCGACGCCATAGCCACCACCGCCAGCCGCAAGTGGAGGGAGAGCATGTGTTTGCGGATAAAAATAAATAAACATCGTTGCGATCTTCACCGATCGCCAGCAAGAGACAGTTTGGGTAGTGTGTGTAGTATGTATTTTTTCGCTCTTTTATGAAAAAAGCTAAGAGTGAATGGGGCACGGTCTCGGAGCATAGCAACCACGAAAGCAATGTTTTTACGTCGAAGAAAAAGCGTCTAATTGTGGAAAGGCGCCACCGCGAAATGAAACTGTGTGGGACGGTAAATTGTATTACATTGGGCATTAAATAAAACCCGTCCGGTTTGTGGTGGAGCTGGGCGGACGGAAGTACTTCAGTCGTAAAATCGAATTATGGCCAACCGGATCTGTGTGTGTGTGTGTTATGTACTAAACCGTCCACTTAACATGGTGTTAATTGAGCCGGCTGCACTTCAGTTTGACCGTTTTTCTTTTGATCTCCATCTGCACTTTGGACGATTATTGCTCGTAGCTAGTGACGATCAAAGTTTCCGGCGAGAGATAAACGAAATTAGTACATCGCTTCTTGTTCCATTTTGCCCCCCAGAAAATGGCAGCGATAAAACGTTTTCTGCGTAGCATGTTTCCCTTTTTTGTTGTTGCTGCATTAGCAAGAACCATGTCACAACCATTTTAGCTGTTGAGCGTTTGCTCTTGACACTTGCCGGGAAAACTCGAGTCAAGTGTAAAAGCAAGAAAACTCTCGAACTGCACTTTGCCGGTTTTAATTTACAGCTCCGATGCAGCAGCAGTTGTGCAAACCGGACCGGTTTGCGGTTAGGTGAAAGGTAAACAGATCTTGAAACCTTGCGAAAGTTAGTCCTATCATCCTGCCGTTTACAATGGCAGCCAGCAGCATTTCCAGCATTTTATTCCTGGTACTATGTTGCGAGATATACATTTTAGTGCTTACGGCTTCCGAGATGTCACAGTTCCTTGGAGGTAAGTGTTGAACGCTAAAGTGTGAGTCTAACTCTTGCGGTCTAAAAAGTTAAACTCTTGTGGTGTATTCCCATTACATGGTTCTTATACAATCAATCTAGCATTTTAAGACATTTCTAGAAGATATTTGGAGGGATGAAAAATTTGCATGTTCCGACTCGCTCATTAGACTTATTATGGTTAATCCTTCGGGGTGATCATCTTGCCACCCACCTAAGCTTTTTGTCCGCTCTCGTTCTACCGTGGTGCAGATAGTGCATCATCATCGATTGGGGCGAAACTATTATTAGATCGGGATTTTCGGTCGTCAAACGGTGTCTTGGCGAACGCCAAGACACAGGAGGACGATAGCAGCCAATCGTGTGACGGACCATCAACGAGAAGTGCGCAATAAAACATGGCTGATTATAAGCGATTGGCGGCTACAGGCGAACCGATAAACCGGCAGCAATCTCATCAGAACACGGGTGGATGGATAGGTTTTAGTTTCACTTTCGGCGTGTGACTTCGTTCCAATCGGGTGTTCGACCCAATGTGATAACTATACCACCAAAGCCGGTCTTGCTTAGAGTGTTTTATGCGCGTTTTATGTGAAGTCGCTGCCGATAGTGGTGTCCCCAGCTTTGCCCAGTTTGTGTAGGTTGCCCGCTTTGCTGGGTGTTATTATAGTTATTTCGGTATCCAGCTACGCACTTTAGTCGATATTGATCTAATCAGTGCGAGTTTGGCTGCGGTTGGTAGCAAAGGCCATGCGTGAGTGGGATGAGCATCTAATTAACAAAATTAAACGACTTGCGTTGTCAGCGTTCCCATTTGATGTGAGTGCGGCAAAAATTTTGATGAGCTTCTTCACCGTTAATGCTTCTACCACAATGTATTTTTGTGTTATATTACGAACTCATAAGCTTTGCGTATATCTCCCCCCTCTGCCCCCCAGAAAATGGCAGCGATAAAACGTTTTCTGCGTAGCATGTTTCCCTTTTTTGTTGTTGCTGCATTAGCAAGAACCATGTCACAACCATTTTAGCTGTTGAGCGTTTGCTCTTGACACTTGCCGGGAAAACTCGAGTCAAGTGTAAAAGCAAGAAAACTCTCGAACTGCACTTTGCCGGTTTTAATTTACAGTGTGTGTGTGTGTGTTATGTACTAAACCGTCCACTTAACATGGTGTTAATTGAGCCGGCTGCACTTCAGTTTGACCGTTTTTCTTTTGATCTCCATCTGCACTTTGGACGATTATTGCTCGTAGCTAGTGACGATCAAAGTTTCCGGCGAGAGATAAACGAAATTAGTACATCGCTTCTTGTTCCATTTTTGGTTTATTTTAGCGCATCGTTATACGGGTAAACTATGCATCTGGCAACGAGAGAAAATGTGATAGACATTCGATGCATCACCGTTGGCGAATGGTTTCGATCGACGCTAGCTCGGAGAAACGTTACCCTTACATGGTGATTGTGACACAAGCAAGAATAGCACCAGCCCGCGTAATACTTACCGCCGTGCCGGTTCCGAAAGACAGACAGACAGCCCTACGGAAAAAAGGTGAAGAGCCACGGATAATTGAGCGTTTCGATTTCAATAATCATTAGACGGACGGGCAGAGGCAGGCGGCTCGACGGCCAGAAGAAACGATCGATCGAGGGTGATTGGGCACGATTAGCCTAGAATGACCCCCGTGGGCGTTGCGCCTTTCACAGGTGGTCTAGGCGTGTGCCCTCTCTAACAGGGAATGCTCGGTACATGCTTCAGTTCAGGCCTTTGTTGCTGCCTCCCTTATCCAATTACGAACCAAACATCATAACATGGTTGTTTGATGGTGTTTGTCTTTTTTCTTCGTTGGTTGCCGCGTTACTTCACGCAGGATAATTTGGCGTCTCCGATTCTGTTGTTTGTTTCCCACTTATGTTGTTTATATATTTACATGCTACGTTAACACGTTTCACTTCTTCTACAGGTTTCTAGTTACGTTCTCTTAGTGCGCTAGATCCAACAGTTTGTGGCAAGAACGGAACGCGGCTTCGTGCAACTTCGATGAAGTGATTTACTTCATGAGGCATTCTGTTGTTTGTCTGCTTTGTTTGATAATGTTTTTTTGCTCCCCATTAGGGCGGCATTTTTTCGCTGTTTACTTTGACACCTCGCTGTTACTTCTGCCCACGCGTATGACACGCGACATCGAAGTTAAGGGTCGCTCTGCTTCACACCTGTTAGCCGGTAGCGGTAGCCCTACGGATCCCCCCTTTTCCGTGCTATCAAATTATCATCCAGAGTGTGTGAGAGAGAGTGAGGGGCCTTCACTACGCTTTACTGCCCAGAACTCGCTTACGCGTGCAAACAACTTCCCGCCTGCGACCAAATATTTGCCCGTGTTATGGTGCGGTAGATAAATTTGATAATGCACTCGACGGGGCAAACGCAGACAGTCGGGGCGCAGGAACATCGTATCGTTGTGTGTGTGTACGCCGACACACACACTTTCGCCCAGCGAATGGCGGGGAAAAGCTTAACTGTCACGCTACACACACCCCTTACTTCGAGCGAACCCAGGACCCGGCTGTACATGTTTGCGAAGTGTGGGAAATAATGGCAACCCGTGAGAAAAAGGTGTACACCAACACGCATCCTAACAGCCTGGTACGACTGCGGGGCTGTATGATATAATGAAGACATAGCAATATCGCGTGAAGCGCGGGGTTTACAAAAAACACTACATGTTTAATTTTGTTGGATTGTGTTGTGTTTATGTTTTTTTCTCCTGCAAAATGATGTTGAAATATGAAAAGACTAATAAGTCACTGTATCCTGTGCCAAGCGCTATCAATCGTAATCATAATTTTGGGATAGAACTAAATCAAGTTCAAATTGGCGAAACTTGTTACGCGCTAATATGGATGAAGCGGCAAATGGGTTTGCATTTATCTTCGCACAACCAACAGAAGCAAGGAGCCAAACGATCATCAATTCACATTAAACACACTGCTTCCGCTATCCGGCGAAATTTTGCTTCCGACCTCCGCGAATGAAGCACATTCCGTGTTGTTTTTGCTACAAGAATGCATGCGCATGAGAGCATAAACACGCATTTCTCTGACATCGTTACAAATTACTTTTTCCCTAGAAACAACACTCTGGGCCAGTACACGGCAGAACTTTGACGATGGGTAATGATGACGATGAGAATGTATCTAACGTAGTGGCTCACGGTTACAGCAAAGTTTTCCCGGGAAAGATGAGATTAGTTAAATGTTCACACCAGCCCGTGTCGATGTGCGCCTTTCCCACGGGGAATGAGGTGCCCGCAATGGGAAGAAAATGGGAATACTTTCGCCAAATTACACCGTCGCAGCACGCGTAACTAGCGCAACCCGAGAGTGGATCATGATTATGACACGGTTTCAGTTTTTACGGCAGTTTATTTTTCGGCTGAATCGAGTCCATGTTGGAAGCGCGAACAAGACTTAATTTAGACATTCAGAAACGACGTAAAAACGCGTGGAGATAACTTTAAAGATAGCTCTGTTTTCCTTTACGGGTTTGTTGTCATTTTTGTGTTCTGTTCATATTCATTCTGTTGAGCATGCTTCCACTACTGTGAGAGCAAAGAGTAACAAAAAAAAGTGAACAAACTCATCCCCTGCACGTTGTAATCCGTGAAGTCGGTGCAGACGCACGGGAAGAGGTTTTTGTGTGTCCGTTCTGGCAATTGGAGGCGAAAGTTTTATTTACCCTTTTTTAACGATGCTGGTAGGAAGCCACAGTCAAAAGCAGACAAGTGCGCCTCGTTACGGTTGAAGATGTAACTACTGTACTGTCGTGAAGTGTGCGTTCTTGCCCGGGATGTCGGCTCTTGGCGTTTCTCGGCGTGAAGGAGTCTCTTTACATCTTTAGCAAACATTTTTGTTGATGATAACGACGAAAACTTCAGAATCGTGTTGAACCACAAAGATAACTCTTTCGCCGCTACATCCATTCAAATTTCTCATGTCTTTCGTTGTGGTACGTTTAGCAGCGAAGTTGAAGAGTCTAGACTTATCGCATCCAATATTTTATACCATGATTCGTTCTTTTAGGCGTTTGAAGTGAGTCTTCTTGAAAAAATAATCATAAGTTTCACTGTTTCTTCCGACCGTGTCATTTACTGCGCCCAAAAGTTATGCCAAAAGCTATAGCTTCCAGGGTTTTAATCATTTATGAACTTCACTCTAAACAGACCCGAAATTGGTACGAAGGCTTTACCACCGTTCCTGGAAGGAAAATTAATCTTTCCTTGCGGATAGGCTTTAGAACTCCCCCCGGTGCTACGGTTGATCGAAAATAAAACAACCATTTGCACGACAATTCAATAATGCTGTAGCTATCTGCATGTTTATTGGTTTATGGCCCAAGGTTCTGTTTATGAAGATTGCAGTGCTCACATGAAGTACCGGAGGAGACAGGAAAAGTAAAACGAGCGAATGCATACTAAGAACGATAAATTACATGTAATAGAAAATCTTCCTCCACAGACGTTCCTGTTCTAGCTCAGTGTCTGGAGCATTTCTTCGTTGGGTAAACGTTTTTAGGCAAAATTAATCTTTCCTTGCGGATAGGCTTTAGAACTCCCCCCGGTGCTACGGTTGATCGAAAATAAAACAACCATTTGCACGAAGCGAACCATCGAGACGGAAGATAATAACCCGTAATCAAATTCATATCACGCGCCAATCGCCAACCGACGAAACCAAATCACGTAAATCAATGATGCCCGTCGCAAACCTGGCCCTGTCTCGTCGGGCCCCGTCTCGTTTGAGGTGAACCCTCGGCCGATCCGGTTACGCATGGCACGAGACGACAGTGCCCGATCCAATCCGGTAACGGATTAAAGCGATGCAGAAATCGTTCTGAGCTTGTAAAGCTGGATGAGCCAAAGACAAGAAGCAGCAGCAGCAGCGGTGGTGGCAGGTTTATGGCGCACCGCACGCCTTAGCTGCTGTCTGACGTTTTGAGATGGCGAGGAATTTTTGACATCGGTGCGATTTAAATTCTGTTGCGTTTCGCGAACTTCACCGTCTCAAGGACAGTTCAATGGTGACAGGCTCAATGAACCTTGCTGCTGGCTGCCTAGAAGAATTCGTTTCCAATTCATTTCCACGGCATGATGTTGGATCTTTCTCTATGTGTTCTGTCGATAGGGAGAAATTATTATTTTTTATATAAATGTGTTGAGAAAAATCAATAACTGCTTGCCTAAAATAAAAGATGCTATCGCACTGTATTGCACAGTATTGTACTGAATATGAACATCGACCCTAGAGGGAAGTTTAAAGCTTCTGTTTCCACATTTTTAAAATTATTTCTGCGAACGTTGGTAGTATTCCTAAACATTTGATCTTGTTGGTACAAAGCCAAATATGAATGAAGCAAGAGTTCTTCTACATAGAGATAAGCTGTTAGCCAAATAGTCAAATACACATCAGCTGCAACGTGTTGAAATGGAGCAATATTTCCAATTCAATAATGCTGTAGCTATCTGCATGTTTATTGGTTTATGGCCCAAGGTTCTGTTTATGAAGATTGCAGTGCTCACAGCTGCAGTCTTATGTTTGAAATGGCTTTCCCCATACCCTCTGAAAGCAAGATGCTTATGCTTATGCTCTGGAGCATTTTTTTTTCAAGGTGGAAAGAAGATTCATATTTCATATATTCCCCATTTAAGAGCTTGTTTTTTCAAAGAACCATAAAACAGAAACCATGCTACAGAATATTTCAACCTTTCATTGTCCTTTCATGGCCTTTGAGCTAACTGTGCGCCCTTGAGATTTATATAACCTGATTTGGTGAGTATGTTTTTTATTTAAGGCGTTGTTAGGTATGTTAGGTTCTGTGTTTTGATGTCTCAAGTTGTTTCAATACAATGATAAGTAACTGTTTATCTAATCGTTCGTATAGACAGATGCTTTTTCAATTAGAATCGAATGTGGAGGAATCAACATTTTGTAAGAAAAATACATATTCTATTATTTAAAGATCAGGTAATAAACCATGTACTGTCACAGATGTGTTACAGCAGGTCAACACATCTGTCCAAGCTCAATTTGTGCGCCTAATGACAAGGTGTGCCACAGGGGCTGACTTAATAATGTGTGTTTATCGTTTGTTCACCTTTCGGTGTGTCCTCGTGTCGTTGGGCACCGCCTCTCTTCACATCCGCCACCGCCTCTGGACAGCTTAAATCCATTATTATCGTTTTTGCGCGAATCTGTTTCAGCGACCGAAGGAGAGTGGTAACCGTTTTCCTATTCCTATCCCGGAGCACATGTAATCACGACCACGAACCTGCGCGGTACGATGGTACGGCCAGCGATGACCGGAGGCAACGCAAAACCGGTCGGCCATCATCCGGTCGCAGAGCAATAGAAAGATCGATTGATCCGGCGGCGCGCGCACAACTAGAGTTATCCTTGCCGGAAGCTTTCTGCTGGGTATCCTTTCGAAAATGTTTATTTTTGTTTGCTTTATTTTGTACATTTTTTCAGTTTATCTTGTGAAGCCGTAATATAATATTCAGAAAGAAAGAAAAAGAATGAATCTAAATATTAGAATCCCAACGGTCAGTTTTCTGGTGTTAGCAGTCATCAACAAAATGTTAGACTTCATCATTTGAAGCAAACCGAGAAGTTTTAATTTGTTACTTATTGCTGAATGGTTGTGATATTTTGTCTAATCCTAAACTTCAAGTTAACTATATATCTTGTCCATATTCCAATTTTGAATTCCATTTGTGAATTGAGAAATTATTATAAATTATTTTTTACATTAATCTTGTATAAAATAAAAAAATGTATGAAAAGACTTCTAACACAAATTTATTAAAATTTCATCTTCCGTAAAAAGGGAGTTTTGATAAATATATAAGTAATTAAAAGACAAGGAACAGGAATTAACAAGATGAATTGTGAAAACGTGGATCGGTAACCTATGGTCATAAATAAATTCTGTTTTATGTTTTTATGCTATACATACTCATACTATATGCAAATTGAAAAAAATAAAAAACAATAATTATAGATCAAACGAATCAAATCAACACTGGCGAAGCACCCAATAAGTAATAAAATACCTTGTGGAAAGAGGATCATTGACAAAACGTAATGAAATATAACGTAAAAGAAAATGAAAAATTAATAAACTTAAGAAAATATTAAACACAATATAGGAATAATAATAATAATAATTGAAAATTTAGCAGAAACATTATGACAAAAAAGAATACAAATTTTATTATTTTGAATAAACTAACCGATTGGGCAAAGCAACATAGTTTTATCTAAAACGGCTTTCAGGAGGAAAACATCTCTAATTTATGCATTGACGCATTTCCCATTACCATGAGCCATGTTCACTTTCTTCGCTTTCTTATGCAAGCTCTGCTGTCTGCCGGTGGCCACAAGGTGTGCCACAGGGGCTGACTTAATAATGTGTGTTTATCGTTTGTTCACCTTTCGGTGTGTCCTCGTGTCGTTGGGCACCGCCTCTCTTCACATCCGCCACCGCCTCTGGACAGCTTAAATCCATTATTATCGTTTTTGCGCGAATCTGTTTCAGCGACCGAAGGAGAGTGGTAACCGTTTTCCTATTCCTATCCCGGAGCACATGTAATCACGACCACGAACCTGCGCGGTACGATGGTACGGCCAGCGATGACCGGAGGCAACGCAAAACCGGTCGGCCATCATCCGGTCGCAGAGCAATAGAAAGATCGATTGATCCGGCGGCGCGCGCACAACTAGAAAAGATCATCATTAGGTGTGGGGTGGCGAGAAGTGTGTGTGATCGTGTGAGGGTTAAATAATTTTTCATCACCGCAAAACGAGCCCCGGACATGAATGAGGCTCGGGCACTCGGGTGGCACCGGTTTATGCTTTTCACTTCTTGCGCTGTTGGTGGCACCGTCCACCGACACGTTAATTTATGCAGGTGTGTGTGCTGAAGAACGCTACATAGAAGAAACTTTAAAGTAGGTGTTTTTTCCCTTCTCTTATTCTATAGAAACCCGGAACGTAGGCATGCTGAAGTGGTGGTGCGGCATGATTAACGCTTTACTTTGAGTGAGAAAAAAACGTTCAATATAAGCGCTGTGCCATCCATTGGAAAAGCTGGCGTTGGAAAAGTGGTGCCATTCGATATTTTAGAATAGCATTTGATATCACAAGGGAGGCAGCAAAATTAAAAATCTTACCTTTCCCCAGTATCCCACCATTAAACGTAACGTCTATGCTTTGATATGCCTCATAAAATTTCACTTTTACAAGTTCAGGCAGAGCCATCAGGCCCGCTTGGAAAGCACAGCGTCAGTGAAAGAGTAGGAAGGCTTAGTTTTCCATCCCACAGACCTCCCGTGGTGGGCAGATAGGGAACGAAACACCGCCTCTGAATGAACTTAATTGATGGGCGATAAACTACACTCAGCTAGCCTGTTCGCTCGAGATCGTCACGGGGAATCTCATTAAGTGACACCGATGAACCGATGATGCTGCCACTAACTGGGGCCTCGCCTAGCACTGGACAAAGTTTGTGTGGAGGCATCAGGTTATGGTAGCCCGGTATAGGCTCGCTGACTATAAAGTCTACGCCGGTGCTAGAGCTATGAGCGATGAACTCACGGCGCGCGCTGATGTGATTTTTTTTTTTTTACAGTTTTCATATTTGCAATATAGCGTATCTCGGTTGACTAGTGCATGCGGGGATTGCTCTTTCAAGGAGTTGTCGAGTAGATTGCCACTCCACTCACGCTTATTACGACAGAAAAGTCAAAAACAGACTTTGGCAAAGCGATGTGACGCAGTGTGCCGAAGAAAGGTACATGAAACGCCTTCGCACTGATTTTAGTGCCTCACGATGGCTGATGCCATTGCATTTATTATGGAAATATATCCGTCTAATTTGTTCCCTCTTTTGACGCCTTTTACGTTTCCCAAGCACCTTCGCAGCTGTTGTTTATCCTTCTTTTGCCCCACGGGAAGTTTCGCAGGATTGTTCTCAGCTCTCTGCCTTCTTCTGATGGGATAATATACTTTGCTTGCTTTGTGTTATCCTTGCCGGAAGCTTTCTGCTGGGTATCCTTTCGAAAATGTTTATTTTTGTTTGCTTTATTTTGTACATTTTTTCAATGTGCTGTGCGTGCTTAGAAATACCAATGCTGATCGTGAGCGTATAAATAGGTATCGGGAAAGGTTAGCTGTGTCTGCTGCTAATGTGTGCCGTGTGAGCTTATGTATAAAATATTTCTCATCAGACACTAAACGGAAAATCAATTTTACTAATTGAAAATTAGGAATTATAATCGAGTAGTGGCAAGGGCTCCCATTTTTGTTAATATGTGTTGATAAAAGTTTTGATCATAGAAACATTTTTTGAATCCATGTATCCAACGAATCTGTGTTGTTTTGCCTGCCAAGACATCTATTGGTAAACCACCGCCGTCGCCATTATTATTATCACCAAACTTCGACGGGTTTGTTCCTTTTGCTTGCGATGTCGAGAGCCGAAAATTGAGTAATATATATTCAAAGTGCCACGCTCACGCTTGAATGTCAGCATAGTGGAAATAGACTACCTCATGGGAGACGATCAAGCGAGACGGCGTCAAGCTTTGGGTCCGCGTGTTTGTTGTGGATATTGAATGGAACACATTTGCTGCTGTTCATAATATTTTCGATGGCAGGTTCTGTGCTGAATCTTCCAGCTCCGGGCGGCAGCGCACACATATACACAACCGTCTAACACATATCGCATATAGTCATTGGTTGTCTACATGCTATATCTGAGAGGTCGCACAGTAAGTGCTGCTGATTATTAGTTGGACGTTTTTTTCTCTCTCAAAGCAAAAAAGGTGATCAAACTTGAATGCAATCTTCTGCTACGACTTATCAGCATTCGCTCATACGCGCGGAATAATGCTAACATATCTCATATAAAATTCAATTACGATGCGCCAATTATGCGGGAGTAACGGCGGTGTTCGCGAATGTTTTTTTTTTAGGCAACGCAAAACCGGTCGGCCATCATCCGGTCGCAGAGCAATAGAAAGATCGATTGATCCGGCGGCGCGCGCACAACTAGAAAAGATCATCATTAGGTGTGGGGTGGCGAGAAGTGTGTGTGATCGTGTGAGGGTTAAATAATTTTTCATCACCGCAAAACGAGCCCCGGACATGAATGAGGCTCGGGCACTCGGGTGGCACCGGTTTATGCTTTTCACTTCTTGCGCTGTTGGTGGCACCGTCCACCGACACGTTAATTTATGCAGGTGTGTGTGTTGAAGATCGCTACATAGAAGAAACTTTAAAATAGGTGTTTTTTCCTTCTCTTATTCTATAGAAACCCGGAACGTAGGCATGCTGAAGTGGTGGTGCGGCATGATTAACGCTTTACTTTGAGTGAGAAAAAAACGTTCAATATAAGCGCTGTGCCATCCATTGGAAAAGCTGGCGTTAGAAAAGTGGTGCCATTCGATATTTTAGAATAGCATTTGATATCACAAGGGAGGCAGGAAAATTAAAAATCTTACCTTTCCCCAGTATCCCACCATTAAACGTAACGTCTATGCTTCGATATGCCTCATAAAATTTCACTTTTACAAGTTCAGGCAGAGCCATCAGGCCCGCTTGGAAAGCACAGCGTCAGTGAAAGAGTAGGAAGGCTTAGTTTTCCATCCCACAGACCTCCCGTGGTGGGCAGATAGGGAACGAAACACCGCCTCTGAATGAACTTAATTGATGGGCGATAAACTACACTCAGCTAGCCTGTTCGCTCGAGATCGTCACGGGGAATCTCATTAAGTGACACCGATGAACCGATGATGCTGCCACTAACTGGGGCCTCGCCTAGCACTGGACAAAGTTTGTGTGGAGGCATCAGGTTATGGTAGCCCGGTATAGGCTCGCTGACTATAAAGTCTACGCCGGTGCTAGAGCTATGAGCGATGAACTCACGGCGCGCGCTGATGTGATTTTGTATAAAGAATAACGTTGTAGAAAATGAAGCTCAAACAAGGAGGGCAACAACCTTTAACACGTTCCAAGCAATCCATTATCGGAGACAGGTTCGGCGTACGTGGAAGACTCGAATATGCTATTCTGTCTGGCGTGTTATCATCGTGTTCTCTCGGGCGAATGGAGTATCAAATTTCCATACACGATTGGGCAAAGCAACATAGTTTTATCTAAAACGGCTTTCAGGAGGAAAACATCTCTAATTTATGCATTGACGCATTTCCCATTACCATGAGCCATGTTCACTTTCTTCGCTTTCTTATGCAAGCTCTGCTGTCTGCCGGTGGCCACAAGGTGTGCCACAGGGGCTGACTTAATAATGTGTGTTTATCGTTTGTTCACCTTTCGGTGTGTCCTCGTGTCGTTGGGCA
>KZ069712.1:0-27425 GCA_002091845.1 Anopheles cracens
CCCTATCGTCAGGTATGTCTTTCTCTTTGCATTCATAACAGTGCTGATATGGCAAGATATTGGTGGTTGAAGTATAAAATGCTTTGATGAACAAATAATCAAGGCATACTTCATTTCTGGGACGCTACTGCAACAAGAATTTCCTTTTTCATTCTTTCACACGTATCTTGAAGATAAAAATATGCATTTCGTTGTTAATGTGACTGATACTGTTTGCAAATTAGCTTTAACATGCAATTAATTTTCAATATGATGCAGTAGACAAATGCATATCTCAAGAGGACCGAACGGTTGAGTTGCACCGCGGACCACCTTGATAAACGCTTGTAATGGCAAATTGCCGACATAATTTATGTGAAATTTAAGCTCGTTGTTGGCATCGCATATTGACAAGCATGTTTGATACAGTGTCATATGAAACACGTGCTTTTTGTGGTCTTATGTTTTGTGGTCTTATGCAAAAGTGGTGTCTGATTTGATTTATTTTTTCGTATACAATTGTTTTAAGAGATAATTACAGGTAAAGTTCATAGCACGGGTCTTAGCACACAGTACTGGTTCAATTTGACCGTAAGAGTCACAATGTCAATAGAAGTCACGAGTTTTGATACAAATTGTAATTGAGCTGCGTTCAATACTTATCTCTGTCCATTCGAATGCCCCGCTACGTCACGAACAATCATTAATTGCAGCGATTCTTTTGCAGCATGCTCTAAAAGCGTTCAATTCCACCGCAGACGAGCCAACAGAACGAGAGGATCACTTAATCGGGTACGATAAATTGTTGCATTGAAAGGTGCCTGAGAGGGCGACCGTGCATCAAGACGCCCTGATGATCTTCTAACCCATGCTACGTCCCGGTATTCCCGCTTCAGCTTCATTCCCGTCCGGTAATTACAACTCGATCGAGCGGTGGGTTGCGCTTGCTTTTTGCGGACGATTGAGCCTGATTTATGTTTGGAGATTTCCTGGAGAAGCTACGTTACAGCCTGTCGATCGATCCATTACAGGCGCCGCTAAACTCGGAGACTCGTTGCGCCCGGCGCAGAGATTCATTCACCGGGATGGGTTCGGGACGCATTTTCATTATCAATTAATTTATTGATCATGGCTGACGCTACAAAGGAGCGTTGTTGTTGCTGCGAGAAGGACAACGATATCTGGTGACGGTGGACAAGTTTATTGCTAGTGAAATCACTATAAATATGTATATCGATTAGCAGCTTGAACTTGGCATAGCTAAATTATCGAGAGTTCTTAAAAGAATTTGCTAACAAGAGTTGGATCGACAGATCAAGACATTATTGCATACTTTGATCTTAGACTTTTGCAACCCTATCGTCAGGTATGTCTTTCTCTTTGCATTCATAACAGTGCTGATATGGCAAGATATTGGTGGTTGAAGTATAAAATGACAAGTCGGTAGTAATTAAATTTAAAAGCATTATGTAACTGTCTGCGTCTAGGCGCTAAGTGCGTCAGTCTAAGGCTCAGACATACCCGCCGTCCTCCAGAAAGGGGGTACACGCGTATGATTTATTACCTCACCGGAGGATCTGCGCGGCAAACCGATACGGCACAAGCCACGTGCGTCTGAAAGGATTTACACGTTGCGCGCGGGTAGCTTACACTCCCCGGGCGATCAGAACGATCGAGGCGTCAAAGTTCTCGGCTCGATTGACATTCTGGCATCGAGGGAGGGTTGAGTTGCACCGCGGACCACCTTGATAAACGCTTGTAATGGCAAATTGCCGACATAATTTATGTGAAATTTAAGCTCGTGGACCACACATGAAGCGCATGTCGTCGCGGAGTATCATAAAATTGTAAAACATTTCTTCGGTCGTACAATGCAAATCAACCACGAAGAAGCGCACGAGGAGGCGTTGGCTCCGTCAACAAATCACGAGCCACCTGGAAGATAACCCGCGTGCGCTCGAGCAGAAGCGTATCTTCCCTTCACTTCTTCGGCCGCGATCGGGCCGATTATCTTCCGCGATCAAATCGATGAGCTGTAACCGGAGTCGTTTGATTGAGCTGAGGACATGTGATTCCCTCCTCTCGTCGTCGAACGCGTTCGAGGAAAGGGCTGCTGCAAGTTTATTGCCAGTGCGAATCGATCAGGGTGCACACGGATTACATGCATACAAATTGATACGATACCTCTGAGAACGATCCGATCGCTGGTTTATGGAGCTGTTCACATGTTGAGCATGTAATTTAGGACCTTCTGTGTGGGGTTGGTGCTAAAAACACGTTCCATGTTGCCCTAGATCATTTGCGAATCAAGTGCGAATTATCATCTGGAATGCATTACAAAACACATCAGCTGGTCGTTATCACGATGCTCGAGTTACACTATCCTTTAAGAGTCCACGTGATACGCTACAAATCAATGAAACCCGATCCCACAGAACTACGGCCACTGGTAATTAGTCATCCTCTCCTGTTCTCGACCATGTAAACCCTGAAAGGCCAGGCAGCCTACAGAAGTCTGATTTATGAATTATGCCTTTACGAGTTCATATGATCTGCATTCCCCTCTGTTCTAGTGTGTGCTGTAGAAACCGACCGGAGAGTAGATAATCTTCGGTAGATCGTAAGACCAGACTAGCAATCTATAAATGATCATTCCAAGTGTCGGCGGGCGGCAACTTCAAACCACCGGCAACCCGGCAACCAACCAACACGAACAGAACTATGACCGCCTTCCGAACCCCTCGCCGTCGTTGCCAATAATCACGAGCGAAGCTTGAGGATCATGTTCAAGGCCTCTTCTTTTCGTTCGCCGGAGCGCATTCCAAACGACAACAGATTCACGTTCATGTATGATCCATTTTTCATGAATTCTATGTTTTCACTCTCGCCTGCCCAGGCCTGCCCTCCGATTCCCACCGAGCTGCCACTGTGTCCTGAATCATGACGCCGTCGCCAGGGACCACACATGAAGCGCATGTCGTCGCGGAGTATCATAAAATTGTAAAACATTTCTTCGGTCGTACAATGCAAATCAACCACGAAGAAGCGCACGAGGAGGCGTTGGCTCCGTCAACAAATCACGAGCCACCTGGAAGATAACCCGCGTGCGCTCGAGCAGAAGCGTATCTTCCCTTCACTTCTTCGGCCGCGATCGGGCCGATTAAAAACAAATAATTAAAGGCCTGCGGTTGTCTTCGGGTTGCATGTGTGTTAAATTACCCGGCCGCCGAGATAGATCACCGGGTGCCCGCAGAACCTGCGCCCGGCCCGAGATGCCACTGAGAAATGACCACGCGGACGCGTTTCTACAAACGCGACGTTAACTGATGGCGATGTTTGCTGATCACGACAGGCCTGGCCGGTACGACGCCGCTACCGTTTCGGGTGGCGTATCCGATGGAGAGCTGTCGCGGTGCGATGATGTTGAGGTATGTTTGACGTTGTCTTTAGTTGGAGTTGAGCCCCTGGATAAGATCACCCGATCGCGAAACAAATCCATCTAATCCACTACGACACGAGATAGATGTGCGCATAAC
Source organism: Anopheles cracens (assembly GCA_002091845.1). Lineage (NCBI taxonomy): Eukaryota > Metazoa > Arthropoda > Insecta > Diptera > Culicidae > Anopheles > Anopheles cracens. Next base: position 3,516 of record KZ069712.1, read on the forward strand.
GAAGCGATTCTGGCCGACAGGAAGATCACGATCGCCTCACGCTGTGGTGGGCTGATCGATGGATCACGGAGAAAGGTGACACAATCTGTCGTCTTATTAGCGAGTGCGAATTATCATCTGGAATGCATTACAAAACACATCAGCTGGTCGTTATCACGATGCTCGAGTTACACTATCCTTTAAAAGTCCACGTGATACGCTACAAATCAATGAAACCCGATCCTACAGAACTACGGCCACGGGTAATTAGTCATCCTCTCCTGTTCTCGACCATGTAAACCCTGAAAGGCCAGGCAGCCTACAGAAGTCTGATTTATGAATTATGCCTTTACGAGTTCATATGATCTGCATTCCCCTCTGTTTGGGTGCAGAGAAACTGTCCAAGAAAGTATTTGGAATTCTTCATGGTATTCATAATACTTCGCCTAGTATCATACTACGAGACAAGAGTAATTTGAAATTCCTTTATATTGATAAAATAAAACAAAAAATGGAAACGAAATCAGGCTTCATCTCGTAATTACGAGCATATTCCCAGAGAAAGTACATTCCAAACCGCTATCACTACTTAACTCACGGTTTTCACGTTCCATTGCATCCTAAAAAATGCGCCAATGATGGTGGTGGTGCATGATGCATACAAAGGAGTCACTTTCAGACGCCTGATCTGGAATGGATTATGGCGTTAATGTGTTAGATTCGGAGGAGCCAGCAAGCTCTTGGATTTAACACAACCCAGTCGTCGGAACGGGACCGGAGTGCCAAGCTTATGCTAACAAATATGAAAATGAATCACACCATTACACGGTTTGCTCTCTGCAACATTGTAGCGACAGCGGCGAGCGTTGCCCACTCGTCGGATATTGCGCGTCGATGTCTAGGTAAAAATAAACAACGCTGATCTACTTCGACGTCTGTGGCGGCCAACGTCAAATTGCGCTACCATTAGGAGCTTACCCCGGCTCTCTGGGCGGGGCACTATTTATGCAAACAAATGATTTAATATCAGTCGCTGCGGAGGGTAATGATACAAATATCGTAAACCGCACACGCGCACGAAGGTTGATGGATGCATGATTTACAAATTGAACCGGGTTAAGTACGATACGGTTCGGTCCTCTTGAGATATGCATTTCTCTACTGCACCATATTGAAAATTAATTGCATGTTAAAGCTAATTTGCAAACAGTATCAGTCACATTAACAACGAAATGCATATTTTTATCTTCAAGATACGTGTGAAAGAATGAAAAAGGAAATTCTTGTTATCATTGGCGCATTTTTTAGGATGCAATGGAACGTGAAAACCGTGAGTTAAGTAGTGATAGCGGTTTGGAATGTACTTTCTCTGGGAATATGCTCGTAATTACGAGATGAAGCCTGATTTCGTTTCCATTTTTTGTTTTATTTTATCAATATAAAGGAATTTCAAATTACTCTTGTCTCGTAGTATGATACTAGGCGAAGTATTATGAATACCATGAAGAATTCCAAATACTTTCTTGGACAGTTTCTCTGCACCCAATAGAATATCTTGATATGTTTATAGCTTCTCTATAACTCAAGTTTAAATTCGTAGTTTACAAAACACTCGCAAAGTCTTCAACACTCCAACGAACTCAACCCAAAGGCACTGCAGGACAAGTGGCGTTTTGTTTTCCGTGTACGTCCCCACCGAAGAAAGCACAAACCACTATCAACCCTATAGTCGATTATCAGCGGTACGCTTATTATGTTCCTGGCAGCAAAATATTGCATTCCCTTCGGTCGTCTTTAAAGGATAGTGTAACTCGAGCATCGTGATAACGACCAGCTGATGTGTTTTGTAATGCATTCCAGATGATAATTCGCACTCGCTAATAAGACGACAGATTGTGTCACCTTTCTCCGTGATCCATCGATCAGCCCACCACAGCGTGAGGCGATCGTGATCTTCCTGTCGGCCAGAATCGCTTCGTTATGCGCACATCTATCTCGTGTCGTAGTGGATTAGATGGATTTGTTTCGCGATCGGGTGATCTTATCCAGGGGCTCAACTCCAACTAAAGACAACGTCAAACATACCTCAACATCATCGCACCGCGACAGCTCTCCATCGGATACGCCACCCGAAACGGTAGCGGCGTCGTACCGGCCAGGCCTGTCGTGATCAGCAAACATCGCCATCAGTTAACGTCGCGTTTGTAGAAACGCGTCCGCGTGGTCATTTCTCAGTGGCATCTCGGGCCGGGCGCAGGTTCTGCGGGCACCCGGTGATCTATCTCGGCGGCCGGGTAATTTAACACACATGCAACCCGAAGACAACCGCAGGCCTTTAATTATTTGTTTTTGGTTGATTTGCATTGTACGACCGAAGAAATGTTTTACAATTTTATGATACTCCGCGACGACATGCGCTTCATGTGTGGTCCCTGGCGACGGCGTCATGATTCAGGACACAGTGGCAGCTCGGTGGGAATCGGAGGGCAGGCCTGGGCAGGCGAGAGTGAAAACATAGAATTCATGAAAAATGGATCATACATGAACGTGAATCTGTTGTCGTTTGGAATGCGCTCCGGCGAACGAAAAGAAGAGGCCTTGAACATGATCCTCAAGCTTCGCTCGTGATTATTGGCAACGACGGCGAGGGGTTCGGAAGGCGGTCATAGTTCTGTTCGTGTTGGTTGGTTGCCGGGTTGCCGGTGGTTTGAAGTTGCCGCCCGCCGACACTTGGAATGATCATTTATAGATTGCTAGTCTGGTCTTACGATCTACCGAAGATTATCTACTCTCCGGTCGGTTTCTACAGCACACACTAGAACAGAGGGGAATGCAGATCATATGAACTCGTAAAGGCATAATTCATAAATCAGACTTCTGTAGGCTGCCTGGCCTTTCAGGGTTTACATGGTCGAGAACAGGAGAGGATGACTAATTACCAGTGGCCGTAGTTCTGTGGGATCGGGTTTCATTGATTTGTAGCGTATCACGTGGACTCTTAAAGGATAGTGTAACTCGAGCATCGTGATAACGACCAGCTGATGTGTTTTGTAATGCATTCCAGATGATAATTCGCACTCGCTAATAAGACGACAGATTGTGTCACCTTTCTCCGTGATCCATCGATCAGCCCACCACAGCGTGAGGCGATCGTGATCTTCCTGTCGGCCAGAATCGCTTCGTTATGCGCACATCTATCTCGTGTCGTAGTGGATTAGATGGATTTGTTTCGCGATCGGGTGATCTTATCCAGGGGCTCAACTCCAACTAAAGACAACGTCAAACATACCTCAACATCATCGCACCGCGACAGCTCTCCATCGGATACGCCACCCGAAACGGTAGCGGCGTCGTACCGGCCAGGCCTGTCGTGATCAGCAAACATCGCCATCAGTTAACGTCGCGTTTGTAGAAACGCGTCCGCGTGGTCATTTCTCAGTGGCATCTCGGGCCGGGCGCAGGTTCTGCGGGCACCCGGTGATCTATCTCGGCGGCCGGGTAATTTAACACACATGCAACCCGAAGACAACCGCAGGCCTTTAATTATTTGTTTTTGAGCACCCGAGGGCACGCGGCAACCTAAATGAGTTGAACGTCGGCTCCTTCGGACAGGTTGGCTCGGCTGGTTGGAGACGGTCCGGCTACTGCAATCCGGTGGTACACCTGCAGCGCACCTGAACGGGAGCTCGGCCGAGCCGTGAATTCTAGGTGCTGCATAATTATCGGTCCAACATTTGAAAAAGGGCCGCCGCAGTTGGAATCGAGAGCGAAATGGAGCTCGTGCGCACCGTTTGGATACACGAACCGGGCCGTAATCAATCAAGATTAAATATCATTTGTACTTACTGTTTATTGTTCAGGCAATACATTTTTGTAGGAGAAGTTATAGAAACGACTGTCTCTGACCGACATTCTTGATATTTTGGTAGGTCAATGCAATCCATTTCATCTTCCGGGACTGCCTCAACCTCGCTTTCTTAGGCTCGTAGATGATTCGCAAATGATCTAGGGCAACATGGAACGTGTTTTTAGCACCAACCCCACACAGAAGGTCCTAAATTACATGCTCAACATGTGAACAGCTCCATAAACCAGCGATCGGATCGTTCTCAGAGGTATCGTATCAATTTGTATGCATGTAATCCGTGTGCACCCTGATCGATTCGCACTGGCAATAAACTTGCAGCAGCCCTTTCCTCGAACGCGTTCGACGACGAGAGGAGGGAATCACATGTCCTCAGCTCAATCAAACGACTCCGGTTACAGCTCATCGATTTGATCGCGGAAGATAATCGGCCCGATCGCGGCCGAAGAAGTGAAGGGAAGATACGCTTCTGCTCGAGCGCACGCGGGTTATCTTCCAGGTGGCTCGTGATTTGTTGACGGAGCCAACGCCTCCTCGTGCGCTTCTTCGTGGTTGATTTGCATTGTACGACCGAAGAAATGTTTTACAATTTTATGATACTCCGCGACGACATGCGCTTCATGTGTGGTCCCCGAGCTTAAATTTCACATAAATTATGTCGGCAATTTGCCATTACAAGCGTTTATCAAGGTGGTCCGCGGTGCAACTCAACCCTCCCTCGATGCCAGAATGTCAATCGAGCCGAGAACTTTGACGCCTCGATCGTTCTGATCGCCCGGGGAGTGTAAGCTACCCGCGCGCAACGTGTAAATCCTTTCAGACGCACGTGGCTTGTGCCGTATCGGTTTGCCGCGCAGATCCTCCGGTGAGGTAATAAATCATACGCGTGTACCCCCTTTCTGGAGGACGGCGGGTATGTCTGAGCCTTAGACTGACGCACTTAGCGCCTAGACGCAGACAGTTACATAATGCTTTTAAATTTAATTACTACCGACTTGACATTTTATACTTCAACCACCAATATCTTGCCATATCAGCACTGTTATGAATGCAAAGAGAAAGACATACCTGACGATAGGGTTGCAAAAGTCTAAGATCAAAGTATGCAATAATGTCTTGATCTGTCGATCCAACTCTTGTTAGCAAATTCTTTTAAGAACTCTCGATAATTTAGCTATGCCAAGTTCAAGCTGCTAATCGATATACATATTTATAGTGATTTCACTAGCAATAAACTTGTCCACCGTCACCAGATATCGTTGTCCTTCTCGCAGCAACAACAACGCTCCTTTGTAGCGTCAGCCATGATCAATAAATTAATTGATAATGAAAATGCGTCCCGAACCCATCCCGGTGAATGAATCTCTGCGCCGGGCGCAACGAGTCTCCGAGTTTAGCGGCGCCTGTAATGGATCGATCGACAGGCTGTAACGTAGCTTCTCCAGGAAATCTCCAAACATAAATCAGGCTCAATCGTCCGCAAAAAGCAAGCGCAACCCACCGCTCGATCGAGTTGTAATTACCGGACGGGAATGAAGCTGAAGCGGGAATACCGGGACGTAGCATGGGTTAGAAGATCATCAGGGCGTCTTGATGCACGGTCGCCCTCTCAGGCACCTTTCAATGCAACAATTTATCGTACCCGATTAAGTGATCCTCTCGTTCTGTTGGCTCGTCTGCGGTGGAATTGAACGCTTTTAGAGCATGCTGCAAAAGAATCGCTGCAATTAATGATTGTTCGTGACGTAGCGGGGCATTCGAATGGACAGAGATAAGTATTGAACGCAGCTCAATTACAATTTGTATCAAAACTCGTGACTTCTATTGACATTGTGACTCTTACGGTCAAATTGAACCAGTACTGTGTGCTAAGACCCGTGCTATGAACTTTACCTGTAATTATCTCTTAAAACAATTGTATACGAAAAAATAAATCAAATCAGACACCACTTTTGCATAAGACCACAAAACATAAGACCACAAAAAGCACGTGTTTCATATGACACTGTATCAAACATGCTTGTCAATATGCGATGCCAACAACGAGCTTAAATTTCACATAAATTATGTCGGCAATTTGCCATTACAAGCGTTTATCAAGGTGGTCCGCGGTGCAACTCAACCCTCCCTCGATGCCAGAATGTCAATCGAGCCGAGAACTTTGACGCCTCGATCGTTCTGATCGCCCGGGGAGTGTAAGTTACCCGCGCGCAACGTGTAAGTCCTTTCAGACGCACGTGGCTTGTGCCGTATCGGTTTGCCGCGCAGATCCTCCAGTGAGGCAATAAATCATACGCGTGTACCCCCTTCGCGAGGACGGCGGGTAAGTCTGAGCCTTAGACTGACGCACTTAGCGCCTAGACGCAGACAGTCAGTATCAGTCACATTAACAACGAAATGCATATTTTTATCTTCAAGATACGTGTGAAAGAATGAAAAAGGAAATTCTTGTTGCAGTAGCGTCCCAGAAATGAAGTATGCCTTGATTATTTGTTCATCAAAGCATTTTATACTTCAACCACCAATATCTTGCCATATCAGCACTGTTATGAATGCAAAGAGAAAGACATACCTGACGATAGGGATCATTGGCGCATTTTTTAGGATGCAATGGAACGTGAAAACCGTGAGTTAAGTAGTGATAGCGGTTTGGAATGTACTTTCTCCTAGGGCTACGAGGTGAAGCCTGATTTCATTTCCATTTTTGGTTTTATGTTATAATTATAAAGAAAATTCAAATTACTTTAGTCTTGCAATATGGTTCTAGACGAAGTATTATGAATACCATGGAGAATTCCAAATGATTTCTTGGACAGTTTCTCAGTAATCAACTGCGCAATATAACGAACTTTTGAAACTTTACTGTCTTTTAAACTTCCTTATCACAACTGTTTTTCATGAGGAAATCTTCAGGAGCCAAACTATAGGTATCTTGACGTACATGGCATCCAATAACTTTATAGCTTCTCTATAACTCAAGTTTAAATTCGTAGTTTACAAAACACTCGCAAAGTCTTCAACACTCCAACGAACTCAACCCAAAGGCACTGCAGGACAAGTGGCGTTTTGTTTTCCGTGTACGTCCCCACCGAAGAAAGCACAAACCACTATCAACCCTATAGTCGATTATCAGCGGTACGCTTATTATGTTCCTGGCAGCAAAATATTGCATTCCCTTCGGTCGTCTGCACGAGCCGCCGCAGCGTGTCTGTAATCACTCGGCGGTCGGGTGGCATGGCGTGTAACTTCCCCGGGACAACATCGATCGATTCGCGCCGATAGCAACCGCGGCCGTGGCCACAGCAGCCGATAAAAACCGAATGCTTATAATTTTCCCATCAACCGAATGAGCTAGTTTTGTTAATTCGATTCTGATAAAATAGACTGCACGGAAGGCGATTAGTATGGCCAGGAGCCACGGCGGTGGCGTGCCCAGTCGCGTGCAGAGGTACTAATTTTAGGGTCCCGCGCCAGCCTGAGTGTGTGTGTGTGTGTGGGGCTGTGTGGTTTGATTTTTCTTCTTCTGTTGCTTCCCCGTCAGCTCCTACAAAGGGTCGTTTGTTGTGAATTTATTGCCCGGTGATCTATCTCGGCGGCCGGGTAATTTAACACACATGCAACCCGAAGACAACCGCAGGCCTTTAATTATTTGTTTTTGAGCACCCGAGGGCACGCGGCAACCTAAATGAGTTGAACGTCGGCTCCTTCGGACAGGTTGGCTCGGCTGGTTGGAGACGGTCCGGCTACTGCAATCCGGTGGTACACCTGCAGCGCACCTGAACGGGAGCTCGGCCGAGCCGTGAATTCTAGGTGCTGCATAATTATCGGTCCAACATTTGAAAAAGGGCCGCCGCAGTTGGAATCGAGAGCGAAATGGAGCTCGTGCGCACCGTTGGGATACATGAACCGGGCCGTAATCAATCAAGATTAAATATCATTGGCGCATTTTTTAGGATGCAATGGAACGTGAAAACCGTGAGTTAAGTAGTGATAGCGGTTTGGAATGTACTTTCTCCTAGGGCTACGAGGTGAAGCCTGATTTCATTTCCATTTTTGGTTTTATGTTATAATTATAAAGAAAATTCAAATTACTTTAGTCTTGCAATATGGTTCTAGACGAAGTATTATGAATACCATGGAGAATTCCAAATGATTTCTTGGACAGTTTCTCAGTAATCAACTGCGCAATATAACGAACTTTTGAAACTTTACTGTCTTTTAAACTTCCTTATCACAACTGTTTTTCATGAGGAAATCTTCAGGAGCCAAACTATAGGTATCTTGACGTACATGGCATCCAATAACTTTATAGCTTCTCTATAACTCAAGTTTAAATTCGTAGTTTACAAAACACTCGCAAAGTCTTCAACACTCCAACGAACTCAACCCAAAGGCACTGCAGGACAAGTGGCGTTTTGTTTTCCGTGTACGTCCCCACCGAAGAAAGCACAAACCACTATCAACCCGATAGTCGATTATCAGCCGTACGCTTATTATGTTCCTGGCAGCAAAATATTGCATTCCCTTCGGTCGTCTGCACGAGCCGCCGCAGCGTGTCTGTAATCACTCGGCGGTCGGGTGGCATGGCGTGTAACTTCCCCGGGACAACATCGATCGATTCGCGCCGATAGCAACCGCGGCCGTGGCCACAGCAGCCGATAAAAACCGAATGCTTATAATTTTCCCATCAACCGAATGAGCTAGTTTTGTTAATTCGATTCTGATAAAATAGACTGCACGGAAGGCGATTAGTATGGCCAGGAGCCACGGCGGTGGCGTGCCCAGTCGCGTGCAAAGGTACTAATTTTAGGGTCCCGCGCCAGCCTGAGTGTGTGTGTGTGTGTGGGGCTGTGTGGTTTGATTTTTCTTCTTCTGTTGCTTCCCCGTCAGCTCCTACAAAGGGTCGTTTGTTGTGAATTTATTGTGTTGCAGACGACGGGCGGAGCGCGCATCGAACAGAGTCGTATTTTAGAGCAAGATAAACAGGCCGCACTAACTAGACGGCTTGGGTGTCTGCCAGTTCGAGCACAGACCGCTTCCGCCATTTGTAAAATGTGAGTATTTTTTCATCATGAAAGGTCCCGATGCGAATCCTCTTTAATGCATAGCAGGCGGAGCGTTCAATTATGAGCAAAATAATTCGATTTATAACACCACGAAGTAAGTACGGAGGTGCCGTTGAGAAGTATTAATCTTCCTGTATCACATCTTCATGAAGCGCGCATGGGTAGGCATCTCCCGGCTCAAGCGGTTTGCGAAGAAGTGATTGCTTTATTTGCTCGTAATTATGTCGCCCGTGTCAGTCAACCCCAGCTCGGGAACCGCATCTGGCATCTGGTGCGGTTTGGCAAATAACTGCCAGGCAGATCGATCGATGCCGATTGGAATCGAATCTGCGTCCCACAGGGTGCATTATCCATCATAAACTGCAGCTCCATCGATCCGATCAGCTCGAATTAGAAGATCGAGTGGACGAACGCATAAATCTTCCGTGCAGTTTCCCGTGCCGTGGTGTCCCTAATGTCGATTCATTCCCCTAAAGCGGTCGCGATCGTTATCGCATCGGTCGTGCCAGTCAAGGGAGCCGTCGAGTCGACCTGCTTTCGGATCCGTCCAACGACGCACACGCCCCATAGGAAAAGTTCATTTAAATTCACGCACGCTATCGCCTGCGCATGCTGTCGGCTCTGCCTGTGAGGAACGTCTTCCGGTGGCCGAGCGTGTGTCGGAACGGTATGCAAGTGAGGCGAATTATCATATTAGCAGCGTTAAATAACGAAAGATCGTACCTTGTGGATACTGTGTTTGAATCAACCTGATTTTCCTGTAAATTTCCTGTAAATAAGTTGTATTTTATCCTGTCGAAGGACTTTAGGTTTGAAGAATTCACGAGAGTCTACTAGAAAGTATAGAAATAATAATGAAATCTGGATGTCACTTATGACAGTATCAACTGACAGCTTCGAAGATAGAAAAATGGTAAAATCGTAAAATCGCATAGATGACATTTTTTTATTCAAGAATCCATGATAATAACACAAATATAGCCAGATATGTAAGAGATGAGAGCGATAAACAAAACAAAATGATTTCTTTCAACAATAGAAACGAAACTGAGACCTACGCAAAGCTTTAACAGCATGTGAGCGGTTGAGCGATTTGAATGACTTTGTCACCCAATTAGACCTTTTGGCAGGGTAGTGACTGCAATCACCCGCAGGTAGAAACACAATTGCGATGACAACCTTTGATGCATTTCAGGTGCCCAGTGTACTTAAGTTTGTGGGACACCGACAGAAACCTGCCGAGAAACAATCCCAATGTGTATCTGCTGGAGTGGTATGAGGCATGTATTCCGTGTTCCAATGTTCCACCGTTCTTTTCGTTCGTCGTTCTCGTAGCATGTTTCGACCACGACAGTTCGTGGTGTAATGTCTTAATTCGATGCAGGAAACGCTCATGACTGCATGTCCCGCTCGTCATCTGGCGGCTGGGAACGCGTTCCTTTCGAATTTAAGGGCGTGCACATTCTTCATTGAACCGGGCGATTGAGTTGTAAGGTGTTTTGTCTTAATGTCCATCACAACGTCCCGCTGTAGTTGAGCCGCATGCCAGCAATTATTCAAACACAAGTGCCCGGAGGCGCCAGCGTGATTCGTGTCTCGAAGCTCGTACGTTGACGCAGGGCGGTTTTGGAATAAACAAGACGTCTTCTTGGAGATGAAAAATCATGCAGAATAGCGCAAAGCTTGTCTTCGAAAGTAAAAAATTGAACTCATTTTTGTGTGACTTCGAATCTAGACACAAAATTCCAACTTCAATTCAATGACCCACATTTGTCCGTCGATGGAAATACCTGAACGCATCGTTTCTGCACCACGGATGAAAGGAAATCGATGTTTCACGTCCATGTACACGAAGTTCGTCACATCTCAACCGCACTGGACATGATCCGTTCTGTGGCTTGTATCGTTTAAAAGCGTACAACGATCCATCCTTCCGCTAATTGCATAAGCCTGTTCTATGCAAAATGAAAGCTCTCGCTCCACACTCATCGAACCGGGTACCGGGATGGACGTTTGTGGTCTGATGATGGACAACTACCATCGTCTAGATCGTTTACAAACATCTGGTGTCGGTGTTTGGCACTGGAAACCCCGTGCTCCAACGTGATATCCGCGGTGCATATGCCGCCGATCAACCTAATCGCCACTTAGGATCATCGAGCAGAGCTGGAGTGTGAAACCGAAGCACGAGCGATACGCCCTCGAGGCGATCAACAACACCGGTATGGTTCATATTTTTGTGCGCCAAGAGTGTCTGCCTTTCGCAAATCGGTGGTACTGGAGGAAAGTATCGTCGTTTTTCATGTATCGTCCGCTGCCGATCGTTGGAACGGAGCGAAAAGTGCATTTTGGAGTGAGATCATACCGACGGTACACCGGTTGGAGGCGCAAACCATGCCAGAAACGAAGCGACTAGTTTGTCTTCAACGGTTCAACATCTCAACTTGAACAGCCTGAAATGCATAACAATACCGTCAACGTTACCTCGTTCCACACTCTATCGCCGCAACGACTCGTCCGATCGATACGTCTTCAATTCCACTCCAAGTTATTACAACGTCCTCGCCGGCATCATTACACGGATTCCGCACCGTAACGACGCGATCACAGTATCGTGTAACGTGTTGCTGTGTTGCAAATCCGTTCGGGACACTTGATCTCGCGTGCTGAAATTACCCGTAACGAAAGCTAAATCGTTTCCGTGCTGCCACTACCAGCTCTCTGCCGGGACGGGACACGCCGCCTGTCAATTGTCTGCAAGCATATTTATTGGCGATGAAAGGGAATATTGACCAGCGAATATTGTGGATCCCATTTCCAGGCGAGTACAGCGTAGAGGATGCGAGAACAGTGGGATTGGTGAGTCGCGCCTTTGTTAGTGGGTACTAAGATTTGACGTTCCAAACGTAACAAGCACTGGCTGATTGATTCTGACGGAGGCGCCATCTGGCGGGATTTTTTTTGTATATTCCGTATGTGATTCGTATCTTTTTTTAGTTGAACTAGATTAAAGCCGATTAATTTTGCCCACTGTGTGCCGGTCGACTCGGTCCGTCTGGCAATAGTTCTTCCTCACGTCTCCGTCTGTCCAACGCAAAACGAAAGTGGCATTCGCATGCATTGGCAAAACAAAAAAAAACGCAACCCAGCGCTTCGCTCCAAGTTCTTCGAGCCCTGAGGTGCTGCAGCACCCGGTACGCGCATTCGAAATGGCATGACTAAAACGCAACGGAAGCCACGGAGGGGAAATTGGCAGACAGCGCGCGTCTGGCTGGGAGGCCGCCTCGAGGCGTACTTCCCCCCCACCCCCCACCTCCCCATCCCACCCATTCGAACGGTAAAAGTTCATACCTTGTGCGCGATCGCACACACGACAAAGGCGAGCGTATGCGAACTCCTACGTCGAATGCCGGTGCTGTTGCGAGGAGCGCAAAACGAAACAAATCGGGGCTAAATTGACATTTTGACTTATGTTTCGGAGACACCAGCGTCCACCGGTGGGCCGCGGCTTCTTGCTGCCATGATCCGGGTTCGACGTGGTCATCTCGTGCCGTTTGATCGCATTCCAATCCGGAATCGATCGAGATTCCATTCCAAATTGTGTGGATTGTGGTTGTCCACATGTGTGTGTGTCGTATCGCGCCTTGATGTCACCCGGGACACCGAGACACCCGGTGAGGCCCGCGATTGGGATCTGTTGGGTTGGCGATTTATTTCTTAATTAAATTGCGACATTTCTTCGCGTTCGCGTTCGGCGCTTCGAGCGCTATTGTGCGACAAGTTTATTTCTGCGAGGCAAATCGGTCGACATCTCAATGTCCCGGATTAGATCAGTACGTACGTACGTACGTGTATTTGCGGTGAGATCGTTCCGGCGTGATATATGTGCTCGTGGACCAGCGAACAGGATAATTATTTGCAACGTACGGGTTTGAAGTTGGGGTCGAAATTAATTGCAACGACCACTCGGGACAAGCTGATCCAATCAACCGGCCTTGATTGGATCGTTTGGAAAAAATCGCTTCCAAAACGCGCTAATGGTGGTTCTAACTGGCTGGTGCATGCGAGGGGTGGCAGTTGATGCTTTGCGATTACAAATCTCTTCTAGATGTACCGATCCTGCAAACGGTCGCCGGATACCTTGCAACAAATCAAGCATCAAGTAGTACCTACGTCCAAGATCAAAGTTCAACACTGGAGGCCTCTCAAGAGAACCCTTCCCTTTCTCATTACAGCACCGGTAATCCGAGCATTATTCATAACCGTATGATCGATAGTGTTACGTGCTATCATAAACACTTTAACGAAGGATCCATTTAGATCCAGTCCACAAGTGTGCCAATTCCACACAATTACCCGGCCGAGTCACGATCCACCGCAACCAGTAGCCCCGCTCCGGGTGTACGCCAACTCCACGCCATGCCCGGCCGTTGTAATCGATCGAGTATTTTGGAAAACACTCGCATTGCGCATTTCAATTCGCAGTCATTTATCTTTGCACACACCCCCCACCTCCCCATCCCACCCATTCGAACGGTAAAAGTTCATACCTTGTGCGCGATCGCACACACGACAAAGGCGAGCGTATGCGAACTCCTACGTCGAATGCCGGTGCTGTTGCGAGGAGCGCAAAACGAAACAAATCGGGGCTAAATTGACATTTTGACTTATGTTTCGGAGACACCAGCGTCCACCGGTGGGCCGCGGCTTCTTGCTGCCATGATCCGGGTTCGACGTGGTCATCTCGTGCCGTTTGATCGCATTCCAATCCGGAATCGATCGAGATTCCATTCCAAATTGTGTGGATTGTGGTTGTCCACATGTGTGTGTGTCGTATCGCGCCTTGATGTCACCCGGGACACCGAGACACCCGGTGAGGCCCGCGATTGGGATCTGTTGGGTTGGCGATTTATTTCTTAATTAAATTGCGACATTTCTTCGCGTTCGCGTTCGGCGCTTCGAGCGCTATTGTGCGACAAGTTTATTTCTGCGAGGCAAATCGGTCGACATCTCAATGTCCCGGATTAGATCAGTACGTACGTACGTACGTGTATTTGCGGTGAGATCGTTCCGGCGTGATATATGTGCTCGTGGACCAGCGAACAGGATAATTATTTGCAACGTACGGGTTTGAAGTTGGGGTCGAAATTAATTGCAACGACCACTCGGGACAAGCTGATCCAATCAACCGGCCTTGATTGGATCGTTTGGAAAAATCGCTTCCAAAACGCGCTAATGGTGGTTCTAACTGGCTGGTGCATGCGAGGGGTGGCAGTTGATGCTTTGCGATTACAAATCTCTTCTAGATGTACCGATCCTGCAAACGGTCGCCGGATACCTTGCTTTTTAGTTGAACTAGATTAAAGCCGATTAATTTTGCCCACTGTGTGCCGGTCGACTCGGTCCGTCTGGCAATAGTTCTTCCTCACGTCTCCGTCTGTCCAACGCAAAACGAAAGTGGCATTCGCATGCATTGGCAAAACAAAAAAAAACGAACCCAGCGCTTCGCTCCGAGTTCTTCGAGCCCCGAGGTGCTGCAGCACCCGGTACGCGCATTCGAAATGGCATGACTAAAACGCAACGGAAGCCACGGAGGGGAAATTGGCAGACGCCCGCTGGCTGCCTTTCACAGGATTTCTTCCACCGGCGGGTGTTAACGATCATGCCGGTCATGGCTTGGGGTTCACGTGCACCCTTTATAATAGGTTCATTTTCATGTTGGTATCTGTAGCAGGTTACAATAATTAGTTGGAAAGTTTCCACTGTAATGGATTTAGCAATATGTTTGAATATTTGTCTCAGCTGATAACAGAGCAAAGAGTAATATCCAAGTCTCACGCTCCATTTCGCTCTCGATTCCAACTGCGGCGGCCCTTTTTCAAATGTTGGACCGATAATTATGCAGCACCTAGAATTCACGGCTCGGCCGAGCTCCCGTTCAGGTGCGCTGCAGGTGTACCACCGGATTGCAGTAGCCGGACCGTCTCCAACCAGCCGAGCCAACCTGTCCGAAGGAGCCGACGTTCAACTCATTTAGGTTGCCGCGTGCCCTCGGGTGCTCAAAAACAAATAATTAAAGGCCTGCGGTTGTCTTCGGGTTGCATGTGTGTTAAATTACCCGGCCGCCGAGATAGATCACCGGGTTGCACGCGACTGGGCACGCCACCGCCGTGGCTCCTGGCCATACTAATCGCCTTCCGTGCAGTCTATTTTATCAGAATCGAATTAACAAAACTAGCTCATTCGGTTGATGGGAAAATTATAAGCATTCGGTTTTTATCGGCTGCTGTGGCCACGGCCGCGGTTGCTATCGGCGCGAATCGATCGATGTTGTCCCGGGGAAGTTACACGCCATGCCACCCGACCGCCGAGTGATTACAGACACGCTGCGGCGGCTCGTGCAGACGACCGAAGGGAATGCAATATTTTGCTGCCAGGAACATAATAAGCGTACCGCTGATAATCGACTATAGGGTTGATAGTGGTTTGTGCTTTCTTCGGTGGGGACGTACACGGAAAACAAAACGCCACTTGTCCTGCAGTGCCTTTGGGTTGAGTTCGTTGGAGTGTTGAAGACTTTGCGAGTGTTTTGTAAACTACGAATTTAAACTTGAGTTATAGAGAAGCTATAAAGTTATTGGATGCCATGTACGTCAAGATACCTATAGTTTGGCTCCTGAAGATTTCCTCATGAAAAACAGTTGTGATAAGGAAGTTTAAAAGACAGTAAAGTTTCAAAAGTTCGTTATATTGCGCAGTTGATTACTGAGAAACTGTCCAAGAAATCATTTGGAATTCTCCATGGTATTCATAATACTTCGTCTAGAACCATATTGCAAGACTAAAGTAATTTGAATTTTCTTTATAATTATAACATAAAACCAAAAATGGAAATGAAATCAGGCTTCACCTCGTAGCCCTAGGAGAAAGTACATTCCAAACCGCTATCACTACTTAACTCACGGTTTTCACGTTCCATTGCATCCTAAAAAATGCGCCAATGAACCCTATCGTCAGGTATGTCTTTCTCTTTGCATTCATAACAGTGCTGATATGGCAAGATATTGGTGGTTGAAGTATAAAATGCTTTGATGAACAAATAATCAAGGCATACTTCATTTCTGGGACGCTACTGCAACAAGAATTTCCTTTTTCATTCTTTCACACGTATCTTGAAGATAAAAATATGCATTTCGTTGTTAATGTGACTGATACTGTTTGCAAATTAGCTTTAACATGCAATTAATTTTCAATATGATGCAGTAGACAAATGCATATCTCAAGAGGACCGAACCGTATCGTACTTAACCCGGTTCAATTTGTAAATCATGCATCCATCAACCTTCGTGCGCGTGTGCGGTTTACGATAGGTTGAGTTGCACCGCGGACCACCTTGATAAACGCTTGTAATGGCAAATTGCCGACATAATTTATGTGAAATTTAAGCTCGTTGTTGGCATCGCATATTGACAAGCATGTTTGATACAGTGTCATATGAAACACGTGCTTTTTGTGGTCTTATGTTTTGTGGTCTTATGCAAAAGTGGTGTCTGATTTGATTTATTTTTTCGTATACAATTGTTTTAAGAGATAATTACAGGTAAAGTTCATAGCACGGGTCTTAGCACACAGTACTGGTTCAATTTGACCGTAAGAGTCACAATGTCAATAGAAGTCACGAGTTTTGATACAAATTGTAATTGAGCTGCGTTCAATACTTATCTCTGTCCATTCGAATGCCCCGCTACGTCACGAACAATCATTAATTGCAGCGATTCTTTTGCAGCATGCTCTAAAAGCGTTCAATTCCACCGCAGACGAGCCAACAGAACGAGAGGATCACTTAATCGGGTACGATAAATTGTTGCATTGAAAGGTGCCTGAGAGGGCGACCGTGCATCAAGACGCCCTGATGATCTTCTAACCCATGCTACGTCCCGGTATTCCCGCTTCAGCTTCATTCCCGTCCGGTAATTACAACTCGATCGAGCGGTGGGTTGCGCTTGCTTTTTGCGGACGATTGAGCCTGATTTATGTTTGGAGATTTCCTGGAGAAGCTACGTTACAGCCTGTCGATCGATCCATTACAGGCGCCGCTAAACTCGGAGACTCGTTGCGCCCGGCGCAGAGATTCATTCACCGGGATGGGTTCGGGACGCATTTTCATTATCAATTAATTTATTGATCATGGCTGACGCTACAAAGGAGCGTTGTTGTTGCTGCGAGAAGGACAACGATATCTGGTGACGGTGGACAAGTTTATTGCTAGTGAAATCACTATAAATATGTATATCGATTAGCAGCTTGAACTTGGCATAGCTAAATTATCGAGAGTTCTTAAAAGAATTTGCTAACAAGAGTTGGATCGACAGATCAAGACATTATTGCATACTTTGATCTTAGACTTTTGCAACCCTATCGTCAGGTATGTCTTTCTCTTTGCATTCATAACAGTGCTGATATGGCAAGATATTGGTGGTTGAAGTATAAAATGACAAGTCGGTAGTAATTAAATTTAAAAGCATTATGTAACTGTCTGCGTCTAGGCGCTAAGTGCGTCAGTCTAAGGCTCAGACATACCCGCCGTCCTCCAGAAAGGGGGTACACGCGTATGATTTATTACCTCACCGGAGGATCTGCGCGGCAAACCGATACGGCACAAGCCACGTGCGTCTGAAAGGATTTACACGTTGCGCGCGGGTAGCTTACACTCCCCGGGCGATCAGAACGATCGAGGCGTCAAAGTTCTCGGCTCGATTGACATTCTGGCATCGAGGGAGGGTTGAGTTGCACCGCGGACCACCTTGATAAACGCTTGTAATGGCAAATTGCCGACATAATTTATGTGAAATTTAAGCTCGTTGTTGGCATCGCATATTGACAAGCATGTTTGATACAGTGTCATATGAAACACGTGCTTTTTGTGGTCTTATGTTTTGTGGTCTTATGCAAAAGTGGTGGGACCACACATGAAGCGCATGTCGTCGCGGAGTATCATAAAATTGTAAAACATTTCTTCGGTCGTACAATGCAAATCAACCACGAAGAAGCGCACGAGGAGGCGTTGGCTCCGTCAACAAATCACGAGCCACCTGGAAGATAACCCGCGTGCGCTCGAGCAGAAGCGTATCTTCCCTTCACTTCTTCGGCCGCGATCGGGCCGATTATCTTCCGCGATCAAATCGATGAGCTGTAACCGGAGTCGTTTGATTGAGCTGAGGACATGTGATTCCCTCCTCTCGTCGTCGAACGCGTTCGAGGAAAGGGCTGCTGCAAGTTTATTGCCAGTGCGAATCGATCAGGGTGCACACGGATTACATGCATACAAATTGATACGATACCTCTGAGAACGATCCGATCGCTGGTTTATGGAGCTGTTCACATGTTGAGCATGTAATTTAGGACCTTCTGTGTGGGGTTGGTGCTAAAAACACGTTCCATGTTGCCCTAGATCATTTGCGAATCATCTACGAGCCTAAGAAAGCGAGGTTGAGGCAGTCCCGGAAGATGAAATGGATTGCATTGACCTACCAAAATATCAAGAATGTCGGTCAGAACCATGGATGAATCATCGGATTGTGTGAGAGTGCGAAAACTAGTGCGAATTATCATCTGGAATGCATTACAAAACACATCAGCTGGTCGTTATCACGATGCTCGAGTTACACTATCCTTTAAGAGTCCACGTGATACGCTACAAATCAATGAAACCCGATCCCACAGAACTACGGCCACTGGTAATTAGTCATCCTCTCCTGTTCTCGACCATGTAAACCCTGAAAGGCCAGGCAGCCTACAGAAGTCTGATTTATGAATTATGCCTTTACGAGTTCATATGATCTGCATTCCCCTCTGTTCTAGTGTGTGCTGTAGAAACCGACCGGAGAGTAGATAATCTTCGGTAGATCGTAAGACCAGACTAGCAATCTATAAATGATCATTCCAAGTGTCGGCGGGCGGCAACTTCAAACCACCGGCAACCCGGCAACCAACCAACACGAACAGAACTATGACCGCCTTCCGAACCCCTCGCCGTCGTTGCCAATAATCACGAGCGAAGCTTGAGGATCATGTTCAAGGCCTCTTCTTTTCGTTCGCCGGAGCGCATTCCAAACGACAACAGATTCACGTTCATGTATGATCCATTTTTCATGAATTCTATGTTTTCACTCTCGCCTGCCCAGGCCTGCCCTCCGATTCCCACCGAGCTGCCACTGTGTCCTGAATCATGACGCCGTCGCCAGGGACCACACATGAAGCGCATGTCGTCGCGGAGTATCATAAAATTGTAAAACATTTCTTCGGTCGTACAATGCAAATCAACCACGAAGAAGCGCACGAGGAGGCGTTGGCTCCGTCAACAAATCACGAGCCACCTGGAAGATAACCCGCGTGCGCTCGAGCAGAAGCGTATCTTCCCTTCACTTCTTCGGCCGCGATCGGGCCGATTATCTTCCGCGATCAAAAACAAATAATTAAAGGCCTGCGGTTGTCTTCGGGTTGCATGTGTGTTAAATTACCCGGCCGCCGAGATAGATCACCGGGTGCCCGCAGAACCTGCGCCCGGCCCGAGATGCCACTGAGAAATGACCACGCGGACGCGTTTCTACAAACGCGACGTTAACTGATGGCGATGTTTGCTGATCACGACAGGCCTGGCCGGTACGACGCCGCTACCGTTTCGGGTGGCGTATCCGATGGAGAGCTGTCGCGGTGCGATGATGTTGAGGTATGTTTGACGTTGTCTTTAGTTGGAGTTGAGCCCCTGGATAAGATCACCCGATCGCGAAACAAATCCATCTAATCCACTACGACACGAGATAGATGTGCGCATAACGAAGCGATTCTGGCCGACAGGAAGATCACGATCGCCTCACGCTGTGGTGGGCTGATCGATGGATCACGGAGAAAGGTGACACAATCTGTCGTCTTATTAGCGAGTGCGAATTATCATCTGGAATGCATTACAAAACACATCAGCTGGTCGTTATCACGATGCTCGAGTTACACTATCCTTTAAATTGGGTGCAGAGAAACTGTCCAAGAAAGTATTTGGAATTCTTCATGGTATTCATAATACTTCGCCTAGTATCATACTACGAGACAAGAGTAATTTGAAATTCCTTTATATTGATAAAATAAAACAAAAAATGGAAACGAAATCAGGCTTCATCTCGTAATTACGAGCATATTCCCAGAGAAAGTACATTCCAAACCGCTATCACTACTTAACTCACGGTTTTCACGTTCCATTGCATCCTAAAAAATGCGCCAATGAAAACAAGAATTTCCTTTTTCATTCTTTCACACGTATCTTGAAGATAAAAATATGCATTTCGTTGTTAATGTGACTGATACTGTTTGCAAATTAGCTTTAACATGCAATTAATTTTCAATATGGTGCAGTAGAGAAATGCATATCTCAAGAGGACCGAACCGTATCGTACTTAACCCGGTTCAATTTGTAAATCATGCATCCATCAACCTTCGTGCGCGTGTGCGGTTTACGATATTTGTATCATTACCCTCCGCAGCGACTGATATTAAATCATTTGTTTGCATAAATAGTGCCCCGCCCAGAGAGCCGGGGTAAGCTCCTAATGGTAGCGCAATTTGACGTTGGCCGCCACAGACGTCGAAGTAGATCAGCGTTGTTTATTTTTACCTAGACATCGACGCGCAATATCCGACGAGTGGGCAACGCTCGCCGCTGTCGCTACAATGTTGCAGAGAGCAAACCGTGTAATGGTGTGATTCATTTTCATATTTGTTAGCATTAGCTTGGCACTCCAGTCCCGTTCCGACGACTGGGTTGTGTTAAATCCAAGAGCTTGCTGGCTCCTCCGAATCTAACACATTAACGCCATAATCCATTCCAGATCAGGCGTCTGAAAGTGACTCCTTTGTATGCATCATGCACCACCACCTTCGGCGATGATTGACTTTTCTTTCAGCTGCATTGAACCGTTCGGAATGAATTATGTGGGCAATTTGCCATTACAAGCGTTTATCAAGGTGGTCCGCGGTGCAACTCAACCCTCCCTCTACACCAGAATGATCATTGGCGCATTTTTTAGGATGCAATGGAACGTGAAAACCGTGAGTTAAGTAGTGATAGCGGTTTGGAATGTACTTTCTCTGGGAATATGCTCGTAATTACGAGATGAAGCCTGATTTCGTTTCCATTTTTTGTTTTATTTTATCAATATAAAGGAATTTCAAATTACTCTTGTCTCGTAGTATGATACTAGGCGAAGTATTATGAATACCATGAAGAATTCCAAATACTTTCTTGGACAGTTTCTCTGCACCCAATTTAAAGGATAGTGTAACTCGAGCATCGTGATAACGACCAGCTGATGTGTTTTGTAATGCATTCCAGATGATAATTCGCACTCGCTAATAAGACGACAGATTGTGTCACCTTTCTCCGTGATCCATCGATCAGCCCACCACAGCGTGAGGCGATCGTGATCTTCCTGTCGGCCAGAATCGCTTCGTTATGCGCACATCTATCTCGTGTCGTAGTGGATTAGATGGATTTGTTTCGCGATCGGGTGATCTTATCCAGGGGCTCAACTCCAACTAAAGACAACGTCAAACATACCTCAACATCATCGCACCGCGACAGCTCTCCATCGGATACGCCACCCGAAACGGTAGCGGCGTCGTACCGGCCAGGCCTGTCGTGATCAGCAAACATCGCCATCAGTTAACGTCGCGTTTGTAGAAACGCGTCCGCGTGGTCATTTCTCAGTGGCATCTCGGGCCGGGCGCAGGTTCTGCGGGCACCCGGTGATCTATCTCGGCGGCCGGGTAATTTAACACACATGCAACCCGAAGACAACCGCAGGCCTTTAATTATTTGTTTTTGAGCACCCGAGGGCACGCGGCAACCTAAATGAGTTGAACGTCGGCTCCTTCGGACAGGTTGGCTCGGCTGGTTGGAGACGGTCCGGCTACTGCAATCCGGTGGTACACCTGCAGCGCACCTGAACGGGAGCTCGGCCGAGCCGTGAATTCTAGGTGCTGCATAATTATCGGTCCAACATTTGAAAAAGGGCCGCCGCAGTTGGAATCGAGAGCGAAATGGAGCTCGTGCGCACCGTTTGGATACACGAACCGGGCCGTAATCAATCAAGATTAAATATCATTTGTACTTACTGTTTATTGTTCAGGCAATACATTTTTGTAGGAGAAGTTATAGAAACGACTGTCGCAGCAGCCCTTTCCTCGAACGCGTTCGACGACGAGAGGAGGGAATCACATGTCCTCAGCTCAATCAAACGACTCCGGTTACAGCTCATCGATTTGATCGCGGAAGATAATCGGCCCGATCGCGGCCGAAGAAGTGAAGGGAAGATACGCTTCTGCTCGAGCGCACGCGGGTTATCTTCCAGGTTGCTCGTGATTTGTTGACGGAGCCAACGCCTCCTCGTGCGCTTCTTCGTGGTTGATTTGCATTGTACGACCGAAGAAATGTTTTACAATTTTATGATACTCCGCGACGACATGCGCTTCATGTGTGGTCCCTGGCGACGGCGTCATGATTCAGGACACAGTGGCAGCTCGGTGGGAATCGGAGGGCAGGCCTGGGCAGGCGAGAGTGAAAACATAGAATTCATGAAAAATGGATCATACATGAACGTGAATCTGTTGTCGTTTGGAATGCGCTCCGGCGAACGAAAAGAAGAGGCCTTGAACATGATCCTCAAGCTTCGCTCGTGATTATTGGCAACGACGGCGAGGGGTTCGGAAGGCGGTCATAGTTCTGTTCGTGTTGGTTGGTTGCCGGGTTGCCGGTGGTTTGAAGTTGCCGCCCGCCGACACTTGGAATGATCATTTATAGATTGCTAGTCTGGTCTTACGATCTACCGAAGATTATCTACTCTCCGGTCGGTTTCTACAGCACACACTAGAACAGAGGGGAATGCAGATCATATGAACTCGTAAAGGCATAATTCATAAATCAGACTTCTGTAGGCTGCCTGGCCTTTCAGGGTTTACATGGTCGAGAACAGGAGAGGATGACTAATTACCAGTGGCCGTAGTTCTGTGGGATCGGGTTTCATTGATTTGTAGCGTATCACGTGGACTCTTAAAGGATAGTGTAACTCGAGCATCGTGATAACGACCAGCTGATGTGTTTTGTAATGCATTCCAGATGATAATTCGCACTCGCTAATAAGACGACAGATTGTGTCACCTTTCTCCGTGATCCATCGATCAGCCCACCACAGCGTGAGGCGATCGTGATCTTCCTGTCGGCCAGAATCGCTTCGTTATGCGCACATCTATCTCGTGTCGTAGTGGATTAGATGGATTTGTTTCGCGATCGGGTGATCTTATCCAGGGGCTCAACTCCAACTAAAGACAACGTCAAACATACCTCAACATCATCGCACCGCGACAGCTCTCCATCGGATACGCCACCCGAAACGGTAGCGGCGTCGTACCGGCCAGGCCTGTCGTGATCAGCAAACATCGCCATCAGTTAACGTCGCGTTTGTAGAAACGCGTCCGCGTGGTCATTTCTCAGTGGCATCTCGGGCCGGGCGCAGGTTCTGCGGGCACCCGGTGATCTATCTCGGCGGCCGGGTAATTTAACACACATGCAACCCGAAGACAACCGCAGGCCTTTAATTATTTGTTTTTGAGCACCCGAGGGCACGCGGCAACCTAAATGAGTTGAACGTCGGCTCCTTCGGACAGGTTGGCTCGGCTGGTTGGAGACGGTCCGGCTACTGCAATCCGGTGGTACACCTGCAGCGCACCTGAACGGGAGCTCGGCCGAGCCGTGAATTCTAGGTGCTGCATAATTATCGGTCCAACATTTGAAAAAGGGCCGCCGCAGTTGGAATCGAGAGCGAAATGGAGCTCGTGCGCACCGTTTGGATACACGAACCGGGCCGTAATCAATCAAGATTAAATATCATTTGTACTTACTGTTTATTGTTCAGGCAATACATTTTTGTAGGAGAAGTTATAGAAACGACTGTC
>KZ069718.1:4943-18797 GCA_002091845.1 Anopheles cracens
ACATATTACTATTCTGGTGCCAAGCAACGGTCAGCTTTGTTCTGTCGGGGTGCATCTTTTCAATTGTGAAAGAAATCTACTGCCAGTTGTTGAGCCATATCTACACAGCTTCATGGATCTTAACAAATGTTCAACCTTGTGTACTGAAATATTTTGTACTTAAAACATGGAAATACATTCTATGCTATGACATTCCAATGTTCATGTCGAATAGAAACATCGAACAAACAACCGCTCATACCCAGCGCATTGTCTGATGCAAAGATGTATGTGGCATAAATTATCTTCTATGGAATTTTTAGATTAAACCATCCAATGTGTCTTACCGTGCCATGGCTTTGGACAATTTAAAATTCCTGTTGAGAGCCCCTTTAAAGGACTTAATAGTTACCGAACCTTTGAGGAAGCGTTGGGTAGTTACACAACAAACGCTGTATTAACAAGTTAGTGAACCCAGCCGGCTGATCAAATGAAGCGCTTACAATGCGTTCACTGTAAAAAAAAAAAACATATTGTTAGGCTAGCTCAGCTCTTTTGTGCTGAAATGCGTGCAATACGCAGTACACCAGCGCATGTATAGAGTTTTAATTACAATTTATTTACATTTTTAATTACTTCCCGCTTGGTGTTTTCATGCGTATTTGTCGTTTACAAATGAAACAATAAATTGGTTCCTGGGCCTTCACCAGGTAATCCATAAGATAGAGCCACGAAATTAGAGACCGGCAGCTAAGGTCATATGTCCCAGGACAAACACTATTGACCAAGTAATAACAGCAAGAGAAAACCAGAAAAAAATCCTAAATATGTTAAATCTACTTCTCATGCGGTTCTAATAACGTTAAAAGTGATTGATAATTGTACATCTGCAGTGAAACATGGAACAGTTTAAACATGGGTTACCGAGAAAAACATAAACACGCATTTTACTTCAAAGTGAGGAAATTTCAGTTAAAACATAGCAAATAATTTAAAACATGCATTTCAACTCTTCCATCCATTAACATGTGCCGTAAATCGTTTCGATCCGGTGTTACAAATATGTCATCCGCAGGATCGATTGCTTCTATAACAAGATTTAATACTGCTGCTATCCCCAACAACTATGCAGGCTTTCAACTTTGAATGCTGCATGAACAAATTTGCTGCCGTCACCAGAACACAAATCCTCTGAAAATCCTGTAAGGGAAGACAAGGGCACTAAGAAGAAACCAAAACCAACAAATCCCATCAAAATTGCGCTATGCGAGAATGCGAATTGTGGAAATAAAGCGTAACGTATACAGAGCATTTTTTCCATTTGCAAAAGAATCGCATATCCCTAATAAAACCCATATTTGCACTACACAGTAACAATTGAAGAAAAAAGTATCTCAAAAGAATAATGGCTAAATAATAAATTTATTTCCTAACGATGTTTTTCACTATCATTTTAAAACGTACAAAAATAAACCTTACAATCAAACCCAAGCACAATACGTATACCACTAGTGCAATATCTACATCGAGCAAACATCTAAAGCGAAAGGAACTAGCACTAAAGCATTTTGAATGCAACTAGCACGCGGGACACTGTGGAGTAAAAGGGGAGCCTTCTTCTCAAACATAAACGGCAGAAACTAATTGACTGCATTTATCGTGGCTAGCGATAAACCAAGAACATATTGCACTAACTAACTATGCAACTACGGGGATATGTACGTACCGGAAGCAACTTACACCTAATATTGCACGGTTTCGGAACAAGCCATTTGTTCGTCGGACATTCGGTTTCGTTTGCTGTTTTATGTGCAGTTTGTTTTTAATTATCCTTGCTTCGGAGTTTGCTTTCTAAGCGAATGGGTTTTTTTTTGCCGAACACTTCGTTTTATGAAAAAGGGGGAAAAGATACAATTTACATGGCTTGCAGTAGCAGTAGCGGCTGAGTGTGAGGTAGGGGAGAGGGGGGGTGGAGACACCCCTTCCCTTCACCCTTTGCGAATGGCGCCCGGTTGCCCGACGAAAGCCTGCCGTAGCCTGCCTTATAACGATTCTATACACGCCGTTCCGTTCCAGTGGCTCAGCTGCCGGTGCCGGCACATGTTCGTCCAGCATATGTCAATTGCACGGGTGTGATTGGGGCGGCACTAGCTGGTGTTGTGTATGCAACATTACCTGCAATGGAGTAGTGAAGAAAGTGAATGGATAAACATAAGTTATTAAAACGATCTTTTTGAGATATGCGCACGTACTGCTATCCAGCTCTGAATAGAAAATTAATCCCAAACTGACAATTAGACGATCAACGATCAAATAGTTCTTATGGGTAACAAGAAGAAGATTCATCTGAAACCCAAACTGCCACCTCTGCTGTGAAACGATAAAACACGTGTTGGAAACTCACCAAAAAGTGTTGTTGCTGCACTGCACACAGCTCGCGTCGGCCCGCCTTGGCCTGCATCCGAAAGCAAATCATACGGAGCTCGGAGTGAAAGCAGTGAAGTGTTTCGCATCGTTTTTGTTCGGGTTCGCTTTCAGCATCTACGCGATAGGCATCGTACTTCCTATGGCACTAGCACCGCCGCAGTATTGTCGTTGTAGCCGGCCGCCAGGTTGAGTTTGTATTTGTGGAACGACAGACAGGAGGCGACACCCTTCCGCGGGGCCATGAAGCCCTCGTTGCCGCGGCCCGAGCTGAGCACGACCCCGTCCAGCCCGTAGATGGTGATCTGGCTGGTCGCGCAGGCGAGAATGTCGGCGCTCGTGTGTATGGCCATCGCCGACACGTCCGTCCCGGCGCTCCAGTGCTGCACGGAGGAGTACGCCTTCCGGATGTCGTACAGCCGAACGACCGAGCAGACGCACGCGGTCACCAGCGACTCGCAATCGTCCCGCAGGCAGATCGCCAGCACCGGGTTTATGTGTTCCCGTATCGTCGCGCACCGCGTCTCCGACGGTGGGCAGCGCCGGTCGAATATGCGCACACTGCCATCGTAGAAGCCGGCCGCAAACAGCCCGTTCGGCGCGCAGGACAGCTTCAGGACGGCCGTGTCGGAGCCGCTCGGAATATCACAGATACGCATCTCCCGCTCAGCGTCCCACAGGCGTATGTATTTCGCCTCGCCTGCCGCTATGATCGTTTGCGAACGCTGATGCCAGGCCAGCACGAGCCCGCCCGGGGCGGGACCGTTGTGCGGGCCGTGGTGCGTCACCGGTGCCGGCTCCGAACAGCTCACCTTCGCCGCACTCGACGTATTGAAATCGAGCAACCCATGCCAGGCGGATAGGAGCTGGTTCTCGTCGCTCGTTTCCTTCGGGCGCCACAATCGAATCGTGCTGTCACTGTACCCGGCCATTATGACGCCAACGTCATGCGCGTTGATAAACTCGAGTGACGTTACGGCCAACGCTTGGCCAGCGGCGGATCCACCAGCGTGCGAGGATATCGAATCTGCCGACGGTTTCAGCTGATGGGGAAAGGACAGTGGCTGCTGGGACTGGGTGAGCGAAGGATGGTGCTGCTCGAGAAAACTGATCGATTGGTTTATAAGCCGATGGGTGCTGTGGTGCTGCATCGATTGGTAGCCACTGGAGCTGCTATTGCTGGTCAGGCTGCTGGAGCTGTCGTAAATGGATTGTCTTTGGGGTGTGAGGGTGTGGGTGACTTCCGTGTTCATATTCACTACGATTGCCCGGTCCCTGAGAAGAAAAAAAAGCAACAAAAGATAGTTAAATAAAACCATTAATGTAAAGTTTTACGAAAAGGTATACCTGAATTTTATGTGATTTTCATGTTAAATAAAATAAAATTCTCAAACATAGTATAGCTTGAAGATTTTTTCCATCTGGCGAACTTGTCGCAGGTGGCTTACAAAGTATTGATCGTACTCAGCAGGATGTTTGGTGCCGTATGCGTAGAAGGACCGTCTTAAATTAACCTTCAGCATTATAAGTAGTAATTTCTTCTGGTTATTCAATATAGTGAGATGAGATTTAATATCATACAGTTGATGCACACGAGGGCTACTCTACCATATACACAACGTAGATAGCTATGTATTAGTGTTGTGTCTTATGAATCTTTCGACGAGATTCAGATTCATGAATCTTTCATTTCAGATTCATTCAGATTCATTCATGATTCATTGAACATTCATGAATCTCTAAAGATTAATGAATCTTATGAATCTTCAGAAGATACATGAATCTCGTGAATCTCCAAAGATTCATGAATCTTATGAATCTCCGGAGACTCATGAATCTCTAGGGGTTCATGAATCCTATGAATCTCTATAGATTCATGAATCTTATGAATCTCGAAGATCGAAGATTAATGAATCTTTTAGATTCATAACATTCATGAGCCTTTAGAGATTCATGAATCTCTAGAGATTGGGATTCGTTTCTAAGATTCAGATGCGTTCATTTAGTTCAAAGATTCATTCAGATCCATGAATCTGAATCTCTGTTACCCAACACTACTATGTATATGCCATTTCACCTGTTAATCCTTATTACAATGTAGTGATGGGC
Source organism: Anopheles cracens (assembly GCA_002091845.1). NCBI lineage: Eukaryota > Metazoa > Arthropoda > Insecta > Diptera > Culicidae > Anopheles > Anopheles cracens. The sequence goes on from KZ069718.1 coordinate 9,456, forward strand.
GCTCGGAATCGAACCATCACGACTCCAATTTCATTTTCGGAACCGATTAAGAAGCCGAATTGGTTGCGGAGCTAGGTACAGAATCTATTCCGGAGCTAGCATTGGATTCAGAATCGACTCCGGAGCTAAGTTCGAAATCGATACCAGATCTAGGTTCTGGATGGATGCCGGATCTAGGTTTGGAATCGGAATCGATTTCGGAGCTAGGTTCAGAACTGATATCATTTTGGAGCGTAGTATCACAAGCCTCTGAGGATGTAAATAAAGCTCTCAGTATCATTCCACTCCCTAAGGATCTAATGCCATTGCACAGGAAACGTACCCCACATTCGAGCGTCAATTGCCGGATTCGGCTAAAATCGAATCCAATGCATCGATTCCGAACCTAGCTTCGAAACCGGTTTCAATTCCGAACCTAGCTCTGGAATAGATTTCTAACATGGTTCCGGAACCAATTCTAAATGTAACTCTGAAACCGATAACTAACTTAACTCCAGAGCAGATTTTGAACCTAGCTCCGGATCCGATTCCGAACCTAGTTCAGGGATCGATTGCGATTCCGAACTTACGCTCCGGAACCGATTCCAGCTCTATGATCGCCTCTCTAATTTCTACTCTCAACGGTAATTGTAAACTATCCGGAAACAGTTTCCTAATGTTATGCACAACAAAACCAAAGAGCTAACCCGCTGACGAAAGCTGCACCCAATACTCACTTGTATGCGAAGGCCACCTGCTCGTCGTACGGATTCAGCTTGATGATCGTGGGTGCATGCTGCGTCCGGCACGACCAGCTCTGCACGTCCAGCCGCTTGAAGATCGCCTTCTTGCGCTGCAACCGCCCCTCGGCCCGCACCTCCTTGTTGCGCAGCCAGCGCGACTTGCGGATGAGAAACTCGTACGAATTGTGATCCGTACCGCCACCACCGTTGCTTCCGCCACTGCTGCCACCGGCCGTCTTCGTCCCGTCATGCATGCGCTTCGAAGGCTGCGCAAAGAAGCTAACCGACCATTCGATGAACTGCGTGCCGACGATCGGTTTCAGCGGAGCGGTGCTGGTGCCGGTCAGCGAGTGTGAGGACGACGACGAGTCGGCATACTCGGTGGTGGCCGAGTTGCTGTCGTTCAGTGCGTGGTGGATGCGCTTTTTTATCGCCAGCGGCGTCTGTGACTGATGACTGGTGGTGGTGTGTGTGAGCCGATGGTGGCTACCACCGTTATCGCTCGGACCATGCATCCCGGTGCCGTGCGTCGGTGGCGATTCGCTGGAAAGATAGCCAACGCGCGTATTCGGCGATGGCGGTAAGCTCACGCTTGCCGCACTGCCGTAGTGATGGGAGCTCTTATCGCACACGGTCACCTCTTTCGCACTGTCTGCCCGCACGTAGTCGACCACTTTCTGTGCCATCGCGGCCACTTCTGGGAAGGGATCCTTCGACAGGGAGAGGAACCCGTTCCAGAGCTTCTGATAGAACCCCACCATGACGGACGCTTTGCCCACCCCTCCGATGATATTGCTCGTGCTGGAAACGCGCTTCATCGGGTTGGTGCTGCGCTCCGGACTGTCCAGCTGCAGGAACGTGCCGGCAAATTGCGTTTCGAAGAACAGGACCATCCACTGCAGCGCTGAAATCAGCTCCATGCGCACCAGCGGGCTCATATCGTTGCTTACCGTGGCAAACAGGTGCATGGCGGTCGAACGATCGATGTTGTTCGCGTGATCCGATCGCTGCTTCACCGAGCTAATGAACGTGCCCAACGCGTACACGGCCGCCGCACGCACCTCAGGAACAGGATCGCTCAGCAGCGGGTATAGCTTTTCGTTAGCATTGTCTCGCACACCCGACCAGCGTGCCTGCTCGTAGTTTTGCCACAGATGTCCCAGACAGATGGCCAACCACTGCCGCAACAGCGGATTGCTATCGTCGTTCAGCTGGTCGAGACAAATCGAGACGAGCTGCCCCTGCAACGCACTCGATTGACCGTTCGGAAAGTTGTGCACGATACTAGCCAGCACGAACGCGGCGTACGTCCTATGGTTTCCTTTGAACGGCTGCCCACCCGGATTGGTGTCCTGCAGCGCCGTCAGGAAATACTTGTGGCCCTGCTCACGGATCAAATCGATCTGGCACGTCCCGTCCACCGCCACAATCTTCGCCCATATGAACACCAAGCACGGCCGGAGCTCCTTCGCCGAGCTCTGCAACAGCTTCAGCACGTACGGGAAGATGCCCACACTGAGCGCCAGGTTGACGGCCCACGGACCCAAATCGACAAAGTGTCCCAGCAACTCCAAGGCACGCAGACGGTGAACCTGCGACAGCAGCACCTGCAGCACGATCGGCAGCTGCTCCGGCGGGCTGCGCTGCTCCGTGCTTCCCTCCAACCACACCTGAAACGCCGTCAGCTGCTCCTCGAAGAACGGCGAATGTTGGAATGGTTTGCCCTTCTCCAGGATGTCCGGCAGCTGGGCCAGCGCCTGGTCGAGCGCGAGATCCCACGCCGACCACATCGGATGCCGGTAGCTGGGCGGCAGGGCCGGGCTGGAGATGGGTGTACAGTCGTATGCGCGCAGTATCCGCTCCGCGAGCAGGAAATTCCGGAACAAGCTAGCCACGAGCAGGTCCTGCCGGAACAGCTTCTGAAACAGCTCCGGCCGGAGCGTGTTCCACGCGATCGTGTCCGTGATCGCGGTGAAGATCCAGTTCAGCTCGCCCATCATCGTCCGCCGATCGTTCAGCTGGCCTGGGATCTTCTCGATCAGCTCTTCCGTCACCTCCGGCACCAGCTTCGAGGTGGACTGCAGCGTGAACCATCGCAGCGCCATCTTGACCGGTGTCGTAAGGCAGGAGGTGAACAGATCGGCCGGTAGGTTGGGGTTCATCGGGAGTAGCTGATCGGCGGCACACGCCGCCAGCTGGATGCAGTTCCGGTACGTCGTCGTCCCTGCAGCGCCCCCTCCAGCCGACGGCGAGGGTGAGCTGCGACTTTCCTCCGACTGCAAATCCGCCGGCTGCTGCTGGCCTGCCGTACTGCCGCTGCGATTGCGCATCTGCTCCATCTCGCTCTCGTGCTGCTCGGCGAACATGTTGAAGCTGTTCACAATGATGCCCGCGTTCGAGCAATCGTACACGTAAATCGACGGTGCGCCCATCCACGTTTGCAGATCGTATATCGACAGCGGGATGTACTGTGTAAACGTCCGATTGAACACCCAAATCTCGCCGTTCGACGTTGGACGCGGCACCCCATGCCCGTTGTAATGGAACAGCACTCGTTCCTCCTTCGCGTTGCGGCGCAGCGACGTGCACAGCTTCTTCACGTCCTCCATCGTGGGGTCGAGCGAGTGGCGGTAGCGGGCGCGGGGCTGCCACCGTTCGTACTGCTTCTGCAGCTGGAAGCTGATCATCTCTAGCGCCTTTCCGGCGGAGTAGGACGTCGGATTGATCCAGCACTCCACTCGCGCACACTTGTCGATCTTCACCACGTCCGGCGGATCAACGCCGATGTTGAGACACAGCACCAGCGCCACGCTGACCGTTTTCATGCGATCCCGCACACGCCAGCACTGTGTCGTACAGTTGATGCCCACTATCTTGCCACGGTGGCGTTCGCAACTGAAGCAGATCGGTAGCGAGGCATCATCCTCGTCCTCCGCGTCCGTCGCATCCTTCGATTGCTCGGTCGTTTCAATCATTCTTTACATTCCCCTTTCGCACGCACCCAAGGCAAATGTGTTCTTTTTTGGTCTGAAATGACAAATGACAAAGTGGGATTGAGCGCATTTTATCATCAATCAAAGTAGCGTGTATGAATTATCGGTCCCGAAGATGAGGCTTTCTTGAAGCAAAACAGCACCGTCCGTCCGATCGACCCGACGCGAGCCAATGGGAAAGTAAACAGTCGGACTGCTGGGACCGACGTGGCGCTCTACGCTTGAAACCGAAACCAGAACGCTTTACCTACCTCGCTCGAGACTCGCGCTGCTGAGAATCCCAAATTAATCGCTTCCGGCTCACCCAATGTTATCAGTTTCGTTCCCGATTTCTTGCGTTGGCTTATCTCCGGCCACTCGTCCTCGCATCTAATTCGCGAGTGTGCCAGCGGAGTGATTTGGCTGTCATGTGCGATGCGCTGCCAATGCTACGAATATCCCGCCGCAACTTATTTCTTCCGGAAGTTGGTACTAGCCACTGCGAATCCCAAACGAAGAAAGGCGCTGCTGAAAGCGGATGGTTAACGTTTGTTTTGCACTTCACCCATAACACGCACAACACATGTGATGCGAAAAACCCGAACGGGGCAGGGTCGCGTTCCGCCAACCTTACGCACAGCGTAATTTAATGGTATTCCGCCGCGAACGCGTGCAGGCGGAGCAGAATCACGGACACAGGGAGCCTACGGGCGGCACTCGTTTCGGAACGGTCGATTATCGATTATCGGTTTGTTTTCCGGATCGTGGCAAAGGATTTTCGCAGCAAACCGTGCAGCGAATGCTTGCTTTTTTTGGATAATATGGGAGGTTAGGTATTTTAGCGATATTTACACATACGCACATAGATGCGAGAACGGTGCCGAGAAGGCTTGGCAAGCCATCAAACGACGATTTTCTCGCCTGCTGCTCCGTTGGTACGTGTAAACGTGTACCTGCGAGAAGAGAAATTGTATGTGCCCAATGAACCGACAGCGGGACCAACATATACGGCAGCTGTCAAAATACGCTAGAATTGGACAGTGTTAAAAAACAAAACGAAACGCTTTCAGATTGATAACAAGCATGTTGCTGAGGTTTACAGCATTTTTTATTTTATTTTTTTTTTTGTTGAGGTTTACAGCATTTTTCATTATTTTACATTTTTCAATGTAAAACAAAAATAAACACTTGTAGTGTCCACCGCAAAACCCGCTGTCCATTTACCATTGTCCATTGATTGGACCATTGATTTACTTGTAAACGTCAACGACCATTGTGATCACCCAAAACGTTAGTCTGTCCATTGCCACCGGTCGGCATGGACATGGCCAACCCAACACCTTCTGTAAAACTTAAGAAAACTTCAGTGCAGTAAATAAAACCCATAGATCCGGAATTCAGCCGTGTTTACACACTAAACACTGAATGTACAACAACTGATTTAGTTCAATTACAATTTAAATTATATAAATTTAAGTTCGTAAATGAACATTATTTTGAACAAATAATTTCAAAACTCAAGCCACAGTGCAATGAGGCCGATAAAGTTTTCAACCAGATCTTGTAAGCAACTGTAAATATACACGTCAAATGTCATCGCTTGCGCTTCTACCAAGCGGACTTTACATGTCCGTATAACGTCCTGAGAACGATGCGAGAGCACCTAGCGTGACGTCAAACGACGGGGTTTCTCGCCTGTTTCTCGCTACGTACGTGTAAACGCGGCCGTCGCTACCGAGCGAGAACAGAAGCGCGGTATCTCACAAAATTCAAAAATTCTACTATTTAAAATGAATTAAAATATAGTTTAACATTTTTCAGTATGAAAACAAGGATTTTTGTTCTAAAACCCGATATTTTTCAAACTCCAAACAATTTTGATCAAAATACAATTCAGTTTGACAGCGTTCTCGCCTCGAATTTCCTTGACAGCTGTCCCACCTGGTTCTCAGGTCGTTATACAGACGTGTAAAGCCCGCTTCATGAAAAAACCTAAACAAACCGTGTGTGAATACCAAACAAACCGCAACGCTGCAGGATTCTTGTAGTGAAATTATTGAAATTTGTCTATTAATATTTATTAAACTGATTCAGTTTTTGGTGGAATTAGTGTAATTTACCAGCAGTTTACTGCATGCTGAAAACATACAGTCCTATTCAATCATGAATCCCGGAAGATTGAGTCTAGCGCAAACGGCACAAGAGAATCCGCTATGGATTTCGTGGCACGATTCCAACTGGATACCGGTCCTTAATCCTGGCAATGTGATGGACTACTTTTCGGAAAAGTCTAATCCGTTCTACGACCGTACGTGCAACAACGAGATTGTTCGGATGCAGCGTCAAAGTTTGGAGCTTCTGAAGTAGGTTAAGCGGGCTTCAAGCGAATGCTAAACATTCTTTCTAACCGTGCAATCATACGTTTCGCTTCCAGCAATATGACCGGTGTGGAATATATTCCACTGCACGTTCAGGATCCGATTCTCTACGTCATCCGCAAACAGCATCGCCACTCTCCGACGGAGGCAACTCCGATGGCCGATTACTACATTATTGCTGGAACGGTATACCAAGCGCCCGATCTGGCCAACGTGTTCAACTCGCGAATTCTGTCCACAGTGCATCACCTCCAAACTGCGTTCGATGAGGCCAGCTCCTACTCTCGCTATCATCCAAGCAAAGGATACTCATGGGATTTTTCGTCGAACAAAGCCAGTATGTTTTCTCAGCAAGGCCACATTTCGTTGAATATTTGCAGTTCAATGTTCCTTATCTTTAACATTGTAGTTGCTGAAAAGACAAAAACACAAACGAAGAAGGAAGCGCCAGTGAAAGAGGAACCGAGTTCAATATTCCAGCGCCAGCGTGTGGACATGCTGTTGGGTGATTTGCTCAGGAAGTTTCCTCTGCCTCTGCCGCAAATCACAAACAATCCTGCCGGAGGCAACAATCCCGCAGACATGAACAATGCAAACAACAACCACAGCGGAGCTGCAGGAGACAATGACCATTCCGGTGCAGATCACGCGATGATTAAGCAAGAACCATCCGACAGTATCGGGGTGGCCGGACGGGGAGGCAACAGTGACGCGCCACCGGAAAAGAAGATGAAATTATAATTCTTATTTATTTATGTACGATTGTCAATAAAACCATCGAGCGATGCAGCTCAATTTCTTATTTGTTGTAAATCCATAGGAAGTAAACCACTCCCTCGGAGCGCACTTCCTGTAGAATGTGAAGGTGTCGGAGCATTTGCAGCTTTGCATAGCTTTTCTTGTCGAGCGCTTTGCCCGATTTGCGCGACAAATCTTCCTGCGTGATAAAGTTGTGATCTGAAAGAATGGTGCAAACGTTAGACATTGCAACTAGGTAAAAATGTCATTCAAACCCGTAAACTCACCGGGAAAGTTTGCCTGCAAGTTGTTATAATCTTTCCAGATGGTCAGATCGTGTTGGTTCGAGACAGCCTTGCGGTGTTTGTACATGAGCGTATACTTTTCCTCAAAGCATTTGATAACCTCCTTTTCGAGAAACTGGACCAGCTCCGACAGCTGCATCCGTCCCTTCAGGTATTTGGGAATCGTTTCGAATTGTTTTTCCGTGATGGTTGCCTCAAAGTCATAGAACTGCATGTCCTTGGGCTTTGAACGTGCGGCAAACGGAGACTTGCTGTAGTCCTGTAGATGCATCTTGGAAGGATTCTCGTTTTGCAACTGAAACAAGCGGATAATATTATGTGATCCAGAAACACGTTACAATCACGGTTGAAGCATACGTACCTCTTTGAGCGGCATTTGTTTTGTGGCAGAAGTTTGGGCGGGTTGCTCCTTCGCATGCTCGTTCTGCGCTCCAACTTCTAGTAGGTGAAGCATAAGTTGCTCATTGCGGCGCATTTTGCGCATTATTTCTATAAACTGCGAGCACACGTCCTTTCGGTCGGTTTCAAGATACTCCTTGATGCAGCGCAATTTGTCGGCAGCGGTGCACGCATCTTCCTTCAATTCGCGCAAATCGCTTGTAACGAATTCTTTGCATTTGTATATGTCCAGGAACAGTTCGATGCGCTGAATTGTGTCCAGTTGTTTTTGAAAAATGTTGTCCAAAGCAGGATTCATTGCACTAGCTTGTTTATTCGTTTGCCATCCATTGTTTCACAGTTTGTTTGTTTGCGTATTGCTTCAAATTGCCACTGACATCCGATGTTGTTATAGCACATTTATGGCATTTTATGGCAATTTCGATCTTTTAAAATGTACGTTACATTTTCTACGATATTTCTACGTTTCTACGAGGATTAGTGTATGTATATGAAATATGGTGCAGCATGAAACATTCCCGCCGATATGCATCTAATTCCGTTTCATTAAGACATGTTTAATCATACCTCAACTCGTTGTACGTACAAAGTATTCATTCTCCTAGGCAACGCGTGGCACCAGATCGTTTCAATGTGATAAGCCCACGAGTTTCGTCGTGCGTTATGCAAACAGACGCAGAAGCTACTAGGGTTCTACTAACACAAGCCCACTTTCGAATGCACTCGTCGCCTGCGTGCTGCACTCACATGCACTTCAATTATAGCCGAAGGGAGCTATTAATAAGTTCATTTGATTTGCGAAGCAAATGCAATGTAGCTGAATCGTCCACTAGCCGTGAGTAGAGAGGGTGTGTTCGTTCAGCGCATCGCAACGACAAATACAGCGGCAAGCTAAGGACGTTTGAGGATCGTTTAGCAGATCGCTGTACGAATTGTTCTCAGTGTGTGGGGTGCGCTTCGCCACCTAGTTTGCGTAGGGGTGAGAACTGTGTCTGTAGTGACCACACGACAGTCCATTTAAAAAAATCGCGCTAAGGCTACTGCGACGTGAGCAGACTGCTCACTTTGCGTCGTGCAGTGAAATCAATCGGTTGGGCACCACCACACGGGTTCGTGTTTGTTCGTTCGAAAAGTTTTCCGCCCGAAATGTCGCTAAATTACGGTTCCGACTCTCGCTCCCATGCAAATCGCATCGGTCGCAGTGAAAGTAGTAAAGTTTTCGAAATTGAGCAATGCATGTACAATTTATCAGAGGATTTTACCCGCCAGACCGACCTTCGAGTGCCTGCCGAACCAGCCGAGCAACACGTGAAGCCGGAAGTATGCAGCCAGGCGGAATCGGACGGTGCCGCGCCACCGGTACCCATCGTGCACACGTTGGCGGATATCCTGCGGTGTCCCATTCCCGACGAGATCATGCGAAAGCTGTGCTTCAGCGAGATGATGCTCGTGTGCGACGGTAACGAGACGATCATCGGTGGAGCCGCCATTAACGTGAGCTTGATAGCGCAAGACGTGCTGGCGGCATTTTCCAGTACGCGACTCACATTCCTCGGGCGCGCGACGGCCGAAAGTGAGCTGATGTCGTTTGCGGACCGGAGCTGTCGCCCGCTGCAGGAACGAAAATGTGAAACGTTGATTTCTGGCACAACAAGACAGGTACGGGAAGGGTGACGTTCCACGGTGAGAGGGGGTGCGACAATTCACACCTCAATTACCGCCGGTGGCAACTGCGTCAGACTTACGTATTATTTTGTATCTGTTTTCCAACAGGAGAAACAAATACAACTGTACTTCGACGAGACACATCGCGTCACAGCCTACCGGC
>LULB01038047.1:0-31693 GCA_002091845.1 Anopheles cracens
TCAATGTATAATTCGTTCGCAACGAAACTGCAACTGCGCCTGCCAAACAAATTCTTTCGTTTAACGTTTTTTGCATAGTCCATCTGTGGTCTTACACAGGAAAGGTAGAGAGAGAGAGAGAGAGAGAGAGAGCTTTAATGGAGACGATGTCTCCAAATCAAACAGAGCCTTCCTTTCAGGCGGGGCGTGCGTTGTTGGATTTCGTTGCCCGTCAGTTGAGATTGGTCGTTTATCCGGTCGCAAATACACGCCGCTTCCATACCGGGGATTCAGTTTATTGTAGTGGCCGTAGTCAGAACGACGTCGACGGAAGACGTGGAATTTACGTCGATGGAATATTTAATCTGGTTGCGTCTTTTCTCTCTCTCTCGCTCTCGGCGAGAGGCAAAGCACACAATCACCGAGGTGCGATAGATGATCGCTAGTAGAAGTGGCGAGAAGTGGGAGTCCCTTTGCCGGCTTGTGCCTGCTATCTTGGTCTAAGTTTTTCAGACCTTACTTCCCAGCGCGCGCCTCCCATTCCCGCCGGCTCTTGGTCTCTCAGTGAGTGATAATGAAATCGACGTGCTCTCGTACCACTTCGTCATCATCCACTTTGCGCCGAGAATGTTACGCGAAAAACTGCAGCCCCGTGCGGCGGCGACGGCGGTCGTCGTGGTTTGCGCGATCGCGCGATCCAACGCCACCGCGACATGATGCTTTTTTTGTCATGTATGTGTGCCACAACCCACACTGGAAGCGACCGGAATTGGTGGGGACGGCCGGAGATTATGTAAGCAAACGTGCTTTTCTGACGACCGGACGGCGGCGGTGTGTATAGTGACAATGTTCTGAAACCGATTACTTCTGCTTGTGGAAGATTTTTTGAGTATTGTTTCGATCGCCAAATCGGATGCTCTAACCCACCAAAACATGTTAGAGTTGTTGATGAGATAGACACGTTTCACCGATAAAGTTTAATAACCAATACAAAGATCGAGAAGGATAGGAGCACACGTGCGGTTGAAAGCACAATCAAACATAGCCAGTACGAAGCGGTAGCGAGCGGGGTTTTTGGATGATAGGTAGTATGCCCTCAGTTAAACTACCCTAATCGGTCGTACCCGTACCCATACAGACCACCATATGAATGTTGAATGAGCGGCAGGTTTATTTCCAGCCTCAAAAGGTTATGGCCCTCATGCTCTTCTCCGGGAACTCTTTGCCGATAGCCACCGCTAATGAAATTATCATGCGCGAGACGGGTCAGAGCCGCAAAGGGTACTTTCACTTGATTTCTCACCCATTTCTGATCTAGGGTCACCGGCACCGTGGCCGTACAGGGGACCGAAAAGGGCAGGATAGGATCTTCGACAGTAGTATCGCCAATAAATGCTGGCAATGGCGGTCAAACCCAGCGTGTGGGGTTTTTATTTCCGGCCCAACATTGCTGCAGCGTTTAATAAAAGACGAAAAACAAACACACCACCGTCACTGTTATGTATCGATCCTGTTTCCGCGATGATCCAGATTTCAGTGCGCGTACTTGCGTAGTGCTTTCACTTGCGTTTGGACGAGACGCAAAGGCACAAAAACGTCTTTCCCCCGAACTGAAATGCCAGCTGGGAACTGTTACAATCAATTAAAAAGTTTATTATGCACTCGCTAGGAGACGTGCACTGGCTGGCCCCGGCCTCGGATCCGGATTGCGTTTGCCCGCTTTTCAATTTCCAAGGGGTGTGTATGCTTCGCCGTCGATTGTATGCATTATTGGAAATGCCAAAAATACACATATCAATAACATTTCATAATCGCCTAGAGGTGGGCGCGAAACGTTCTTTCGAAAGCGGCGGAAAACCAATCCCATCGGCATTCTCTACACACTCCAATGCGTAAGTTTTGCGGACGCTGCTGCTGTTGCTATGCAGGGAGAACGCTATATCCTCTATCTTCTATCATCAGTTCTTGTTGACCTCTGCGCTCTCGGCGCGTGGCGGCGGAACGAGCCGAAGGTAGAAGCTGTTTATGGCACGTCGTGTGTAGAAGATCGGCGCGAGCTAGATTTTTGGAGCATGACGAGATTCTTGTCCATCCGGCGGGACAGAGGAATGCTGTCGAGAGAGAGAGTGTACAGTTTTTGCAGTGTTAGAAATGCGCAAGCCGGGCTAATAGAATGTGGGTGATGAGTTGATAAGTTAGGTCTGCATTTGCTGGAACGTTTGTAATAGAGTTGCATTCATCTGCCAATACATTCCAGCTGATGACCCAGCCGGGCAAGATAATTGGAATCGCGAAAATTTGGACGAAGTTTTATATATTTTGTGGTACAAACTTCGTTATGAAATAAACATAAACTAATGCTGATGACTTCATTCGAAGCCTTATCGATTCGGTAAAAGATAACCAAAGGGATCTTTATCATGATGATACCATCGAAAAATATGTTACTGGCTGAAGATCAGTATTAAGACTGGTTGTTGTAGTCTAAGCATTATCCCACTTCTCACTGGACAATTATACAGCAACTGAAGACAACAGAAGAAAAAAAGCTTTCAAGTAACGAATTAGGACTGGAGCTACGATACACTGTTTTAGTGTCTATAAAAGTCGTCATAAAGTGCTCCAAACATCTTTCAACCGCGAGTAATCTTAACAAGCGCTTGTGCCTGATGTTTAGTTTTTGTTTTTTGCCGGGCTAATGCATGCTGGGCTAATGCGTTAACGCGTCATAGTAAGACAGCAACTCTGTGCAGGTAACTGTAAATCGCAAACAAACATCGCAGGAGGTTTCTCGCTTTAGCCTGTTCGTTTGGTTTCGTTAAGTTCGTTCGTTAAGTGGTGTACGGTTGACAGACGGTGGGATCCTCCTAGTACAATCATTATTGGGCTCAAAGACAGTGTACTATTTTCGACCGAAATCCACTTCTGAAGCGTTCGAAATAATCTCCTTCGATATAGCGCCGAGTCCGATAATTAATCTCTCAATCAAATCTCTCAAATTCCATGCAAACGTGCCAGCAAATGATTGCTAGAGCCAATGTTTTGCAAATGCATGAAGACAGTCATTCAATTTGGGTGTTTTATTCAAAAGACACACGATTAACGAGTGACGGCGGCGGTTCACTCTCATCGTTTCTCTTTTGCTTTCACCAAGTTTAAAGTGGTGCTGCGCGTGCACTGATTGTTATTCAACCGGCGGATGACAGACTGTGTGACGGTGGGCAACTAAATCCCAAATGACCACCTGCGATCGCCTGCTTTTGGCGTGCCAAGCGCGACTTCCGGCTGCGGAAGCAACATATCTTCGCCTCTTTCGGTTATGGCTGGCCTGAGACGCGTGTTGCAATTCAAGTTCAATAAACACCCTGACGTGCGATTATTTCTCGTTCTCGGTCATCTCGGCCAACAACAACTACAACAGACGACGCGGTTGATGAAGCAGGTCGACCTGACGGAGCGACAGATCGAGTACTGGTGGAGACGGCGCCGGGCCCAGGACAAACCGACGACGCTGGTCAAGTTCTGCGAGACGTCCTGGCGCTGCATCTACTACACGTACAGCTTCATCTTCGGGTGCATCGTGATGTGGGACAAACCGTGGCTGTGGGACATTAAGGCGTGCTGGTACGGCTACCCGCACCAGTCCGTGACGAACGACATCTGGTGGTACTACATGATCTCGATGGCGTTCTACTGGTCGCTGACCGCGTCCCAGTTCTACGACGTGAAGCGGAAAGACTTCTGGCAGATGTTTGCCCACCACATGATCACGATCCTTCTGATGGCGCTGAGCTGGGTGTGCAATCTGCACCGCGTCGGCTCGCTGGTGCTGCTCGTGCACGATTGTGCCGATATTTTCCTGGAGGTAAGGCAGACGATCGCCCGCAACAGGACATTGGGCGATGGGTGTTTAACTTGCTCGGCTTCATCTCTTTCACTTGCAGTCCGCGAAGCTAACGAAGTACGCACAGTATCAGAAGGTGTGCGACACGATCTTTGCCATCTTCACCGTCGTGTGGATCGTGACGCGGCTGATGCTGTTCCCGCGCATCATCTACAGCTCGTCGGTGGAGGCGCCCCAGATTCTGCCCATGTTCCCGGCGTACTACATCTTCAACACGCTGCTCATACTGCTGCTCGTGCTGCACGTCTGCTGGACCTACCTAATCGTGCAGATTGCGATCAAGGCAATCAAATCCGGACAGGTAGGATCGCTTACCTTGCTTTTTATCTCCCATCGTTCCGTGCGTACGATAGTTCACTCACCCCCACACTCCGTATCGTTCCCGTTCTAGATGGAAGGCGACGTGCGGTCCAGTTCCAGCGAGGAGATCTCCGACAGCTCGGAAAACTCGCGCCCCCTGCTAACGAACGGTGGCACGCCGAAGAAGCAAGTGAGCAAGAACGGTACGACGGCCACCGGTGTCAGTGCTTCCCCGAAGAAGAAACAGTAGAACGTGCGGTAATGTGGTTCCAAAAACACACACCAATGGCATACGTTTGGCGGGGGAGTGGTGAAGGTTAAGACGCTGAAGAAAACAGCTAGCGCATTACTGTACCGTACTGTTACTGTCGTCTACTACCGTTGTCTACTAAAACAAACAAACAAAAGAAAACAATCTAATACTGCTACCGTAATGCAACACAGCGTTAGAGCGATCCTCCTTTTACGGCGAAAAAACCAAGGTACGTGTGTGTGCATGTGGCTTTTTTTCAATCGGCTATATTAATGAGGTAACCGTTGCAATGTTGCCCATTAGGCTCACAACCACTGTAACGCAAGAAGAAAGGAGACGATTTGAGATACATCTATCGTTTTCTATCAATGGTGGGAGAACCAGTTTTGTTAGTGTTTTTTTTTCAATACATTACATCTAAAACATAGGATTAGCGATAAACAATAATTGATCAGCCTGCATATACCGATGCGAGCGTAGAAAAAGGATTCAAGTGAGCGTGTGCGTGCTTGTGAAAAAAAAACTTTTTGTGAGTTAGACAATGAAAAAAGGAGGCGAGAGTGAAACGCAAACTACGTTATCTGCGCACTGCCACCCCTTATCAGTAGAGATAAACTTACCCTGCGGTGAAACCATGGTACAATTTATACAGAATCGTCTCCGCAGCTCTTCCAGGTGCTTTATTATATTATTTAAAATATTTTTATACTAAAGATAGTTTGAGTCTCTAAATTTACTTCAGTTCGTTTTGAGTTCCAATCAACTTCAACCCACCCCCGCTATCAACTCTGTGTCTGCAAAGTCGCACTCACAATCGTCAAGTTCTGCTATCTCTTCGGCACCGAAACATATGCCCTTCGATGATAAACCCCATTCCTTTATCCAATCACTCAGCGCGGGTCGATAAGCGAAGTCGTACCTACGGGGGAGACTTCAGGAGGGCGCAAAACGGGGCCACATACGTCAACTCTAGATTTTTATCGTTCGGCGAGTGTCACTGACGCACTCGGGAAAGGCTCGACCTCTTCCCTCCCCGGGAGTATAGGTGCGCGCTTAGGTTACCTCAACGCACACGGGTTTTGTGTTGGTGTGTGCGGCGTCATACACCATGCTGTGTCTCTGTCTCATGGACATTGTACACGATCTTACGACTCGCAAATCCTCATGACCGTTGCTAGCTGCTCCACCAAGCCGAGGCTTCACCGCTGTGACGACACGCCGCGAAAACTACGGATAATGTGCGAGTCAGCAGCAGCCGCACATGGCACTCCATGTGGATGTGAATGTCTCTGTCTCATGGACATTGTACACGATCTTACGACTCGCAAATCCTCATGACCGTTGCTAGCTGCTCCACCAAGCCGAGGCTTCACCGCTGTGACGACACGCCGCGAAAACTACGGATAATGTGCGAGTCAGCAGCAGCCGCACATGGCACTCCATGTGGATGTGAAGGCGAAGTTTTGCGCACACACATCGGGGAAGATCGATGCGTTAAAATATGCGCGCTTGGCCCCACCGCCGATAACGTATCGGTTGGTGCGCGCGGTAATAAAGCTGTCCGAGGGCGAGGGTGAGTTTTGGGAGGTTGAGAGGTTGTCGCGTGAAATCATTTTACGAGCAGGCCTTCATGGCCGGCGCGAAGTTACTTCCATCATCGGTATTTACTTTTTCGCCTTTTTTCTCTTGCTCTCTTGCACGCACAGCTAAACAACAGGCCCACATGGAAAATAACAAGGGTGTAAGGGTGGGATGAAGACACTCCTCGGGAGAGTCACGGCTGGGCGTACCAGTATCAATCAACTGCAATACCCGCGTAGTAGTAGGGTTAGTTCTCGATGATTAGGAGCTGAAATTGGGGCCATGGATTTGGTGTGTGTGTGTGTAAAAGGTTGTGCAAATTGTTTGACTTATTTCTTGTGTGCATTCGTGGAAGTGAAAACATTCTTCAGTTGTTTTGCCGATATGGATAGCAAGTGGGAGGCTGCAAACGCCCCTCATCGAAATGGAATAACTTTTTTTAAGTTATAACTCTTCTCCGAATTAACGTTTACAATTGCTTTCCGCCATGCAATTGCCCTTTTTTTAGTGTACTGCACCACCATCTTCTTCAATAGCTCATATTTGGCCACCGATTGCACGTTGCGGCCACGGGTTTAGTAGCATTCGGGTACGTTATCTGCGCACTGCCACCCCTTATCAGTAGAGATAAACTTACCCTGCGGTGAAACCATGGTACAATTTATACAGAATCGTCTCTCTGCAGCTCTTCCAGGTGCTTTATTATATTATTTAAAATATTTTTATACTAAAGATAGTTTGATTCCCTAAATTTACTTCAGTTCGTTTCGATTTCCAACCAACTTCAACCCACCCCCGCTATCAACTCTGTGTCTGCAAAGTCGCACTCACAATCGTCAAGTTCTGCTATCTCTTCGGCACCGAAACATATGCCCTTCGATGATAAACCCCATTCCTTTATCCAATCACTCAGCGCGGGTCGATAAGCGAAGTCGTACCTACGGGGGAGACTTCAGGAGGGCGCAAAACGGGGCCACATACGTCAACTCTAGATTTTTATCGTTCGGCGAGTGTCACTGACGCACTCGGGAAAGGCTCGACCTCTTCCCTCCCCGGGAGTATAGGTGCGCGCTTAGGTTACCTCAACGCACACGGGTTTTGTGTTGGTGTGTGCGGCGTCATACACCATGCTGTGTCTCTGTCTCATGGACATTGTACACGATCTTACGACTCGCAAATCCTCATGACCGTTGCTAGCTGCTCCACCAAGCCGAACCAGTTACGATTCACCGGAACCGCACTATGATGTCAGAAGATGTGATTGGTTCGGATCTAGGCCCCTCCGAACCACAATGTGTTCTGAGAAAGTTTAGTTTTGTTTCGAACAGATCTTGCCACCATTAGAAAATATGCAAGTTTTGATAACAATAATTCGATACAGAAATATATAAAATAGTCTTCACGACTGAAGGAGCATTGCCTTGCCCCAACGAGGAGCAATTTACTACAGCGCGCGCCACGCAAAGCGACAAACGTCCTCGGAGTATAACACTGCCGTACTTTATATGCGTTTCCTATGCAACATGCCGTCGCATAAGATTTATGGTTTCCTCCCCGTTCGAAATGAATCAATAGTTTATGGTAGTGGGCTCTAGACTTACACGACCCGGTGCCGGTTTTCGTGCTGTAGCGAAGGTAATAAGGGTAGCTTTAGTTTGGAGAACTTTCGCACATTGTACACGCTTTAGGAATTTGAAGTTCTGTACACCAAAACACATCTTTCACACAAATTTTACGATGAAATCGGTCGATGACCGTTGAATGATATGAAAAAAGAGTTTAATTCTTCAAATCTCCCTGTAAACACTTGGGATAATTGAGAATTTTATCGTTTTATCGTATTGTGTGCATATTTCGAGAGGTATTTTATAAAATAACGTATATTTGCTTACGAAATTTCGTATATTTTACGAAATATTTGCTTACGAAATATTTCTTTCACATTTTCTTTCACTAACTCGATAAATAGAAAAGCTGTAATTGTATATATCTTGAGAAGAGTATCACTGATGATGTCAAATTGTGCATCATTATCTCTATAGTCTAACATTTTTTTACATCCTGCAGTAAATAATGGCAGTGATGAATAATTTACTGCATGTGACCAGGTCGGACGCTTTTTAATAAGGAGCTGTTTCGGGATTTGTGTGCCTGTTGCGTTTAGTGTAGTTAATTCAATCTTCGAGAGAACCTAACCAGAGTGATTAAAATCTCAGTAGATACTCATCTAGCATGAAACTAGCGTATTTTTCAACAAACACTCATGTGCATATGAATGAAGTACTCTCAATTATGATCGCTTTTTGAATATAGTGCAAAATATAGTCGCATGCCTTGCCTCAGCTCTTTTTCAAGCAGTCCATCCATCGAAGAGCACTCGTTGGCATAAAGATTTGGAGCACGATACGCCTGCATATCGTTACGGAATGGATATGGTGGTCAATGTATAATTCGTTCGCAACGAAACTGCAACTGCGCCTGCCAAACAAATTCTTTCGTTTAACGTTTTTTGCATAGTCCACACTGCCGAAAGGCACATGAACACAACTACTTCGTTTCGGTAACTGTTTTTTGGCTAGCTTAAAGAGAACTAATACACTTATATTTGCCCTCCATGTTCTAACGAAATGGATACTGTTAATATATTTCAGCGAACAAAAAAACGCACACAATAACCTTTCGTTTGGTGAAGCCTTTGAAAACGCACGGACAAAGAAAATGCCCACCGGAAAGGGGGAAGCGCTCCAAGGGAAAACTTTTTTGGCGTTGACCTTGCCCCAACGAGGAGCAATTTACTACAGCGCGCGCCACGCAAAGCGACAAACGTCCTCGGAGTATAACACTGCCGTACTGTACGGCAGTGTTATACTCCGAGGACGTTTGTCGCTTTGCGTGGCGCGCGCTGTAGTAAATTGCTCCTCGTTGGGGCAAGGCCAACGCCAAAAAAGTTTTCCCCTGGCGCGCTTCCCCTTTTCCGGGGGGCATTTTCTTTGTCCGTGCGTTTTCAAAGGCTTCACCAAACGAAAGGTTATTGTGTGCGTTTTTTTTTTGTTCGCTGAAATATATTAACAGTATCCATTTCGTTAGAACATGGAGGGCAAATCTAAGTGTATTAGTTCTCTTTAAGCTAGCCAAAAAACAGTTACCGAAACGAAGTAGTTGTGTTCATGTGCCTTTCGGCAGTGGGAGCATGGTGTATGACGCCGCACACACCAACACAAAACCCATGTGCGTTGAGGTAACCTAAGCGCGCACCTATACTCCCGGGGAGGGAAGAGGTCGAGCCTTTCCCGAGTGCGTCAGTGACACTCGCCGAACGATAAAAATCTAGAGTTGACGTATGTGGCCCCGTTTTGCGCCCTCCTGAAGTCTCCCCCCGTAGGTACGACTTCGCTTATCGACCCGCGCTGGGTGATTGGATAAAGGAATGGGGTTTATCCTCGAAGGGCATATATTTCGGTGCCGAAGAGATAGCAGAACTTGACGATTGTGAGTGCGACTTTGCAGACACAGAGTTGATAGCGGGGGTGGGTTGAAGTTGGTTGGAAATCGAAACGAACTGAAGTAAATTTAGGGAATCAAACTATCTTTAGTATAAAAATATTTTAAATAATATAATAAAGCACCTGGAAGAGCTGCAGAGAGACGATTCTGTATAAATTGTACCATGGTTTCACCGCAGGGTAAGTTTATCTCTACTGATAAGGGGTGGCAGTGCGCAGATAACGTACCCGAATGCTACTAAACCCGTGGCCGCAACGTGCAATCGGTGGCCAAATATGAGCTATTGAAGAAGATGGTGGTGCAGTACACAAAAAAAGGGCAATTGCATGGCGGAAAGCAATTGTAAACGTTAATTCGGAGAAGAGTTATAACTTTAAAAAAGTTATTCCATTTCGATGAGGGGCGTTTGCAGCCTCCCACTTGCTATGCATATCGGCAAAACAACTGAAGAATGTTTTCACTTCCACGAATGCACACAAGAAATAAGTCAAACAATTTGCACAACCTTTACCCGGCGCCGGCCTATCTTTGCGTTTGATAAGGCAAAACGAGGATGAAACAGCACGGAAGAATGTCGTACTTTCGCGTAGGCTGTACGATGCGCATTTCGGTATGATTAATCACGGAGATATCGAAATAAATAAATCCTTTATCGTCGCGAAAACCATTACGATGGTGTTTCTTCCCACACAAAATCGATCTACGTTAACAGTTAAAGAAGAAGCCGTTCAAAAAATGCTCGATATGCTACCAATGCTCCTTCAGTCGTGAAGACTATTTTATATATTTCTGTATCGAATTATTGTTATCAAAACTTGCATATTTTCTAATGGCGGCAAGATCTGTTCGAAACAAAACTAAACTTTCTCAGAACACATTGTGGTTCGGAGGGGCCTAGATCCGAACCAATCACCTCTTCTGACATCATAGTGCGGTTCCGGTGAATCGTAACTGGGGTAAGTATGACGGAGCATATTTGCCCCTTTGCCTCGACCAACCGGCTCACGGTGAGCCACAGAAAACGTGCACTCAACTCAAGGCTCGATGAGGATGACGATAACGCGCTCCACTCGAATGAGTCACGGGCCGTTCGTCATCGTTTCTGATCATCGCGACAGAAGAAAAACAAAAAAACACAACTTTAGACTAATACGTGCATAAACGACCGTTTTAACCATTTAGTTTTAACCTAAAAATACTAGCGAATCGATAACGAAACAGAAGATTAACTTGAATCGCACGATCGTTTTCGCGCCTGCTGTTTGCTATTTTGTGTGGCTTTGATGCCCCAATTTATGACCGATGGCTGATGACTCCGCGGATCGCTCCCGTATTGCGTAACATCCATCATCATCAATGCCCCCTTCTTCTGTTCGGGTGATACGCTAGATTGGTGTATATACTTGTTGGGAGGTATTTTGCAACGTTTGGCGTGACTTTGGCATGATTAGATTACCCATTATCAGGTGCCGTTCGTATGAGTCCGTGGATACCCATCCCCGGCGATCGGTAGGCAAGAAACTGCAACACACCATCGTCCACCCCTAATAGCCCAGGGGCGCGCGAGTTTCCGTGCTGGTGATAATGAACTGTTGGAGGTTGAAGTCAACGATTCTTATCGCACGAGCGAGTGGTGTTTCGAGAATGGTTGCCAGTTTTGCAAATCAAAATTTCGTTTCCTGCTGCTCATCGTGAATTCGTGTTTTGTGTTTTTGACCTTCCTTCCAAAAGGCCGCACAGCTTGAACGATGCACGGCATATGCTGGAATGTGTGGAGTAAGAATAGATTATGAGTAACGTGAGGAAAATCGTTCCGGGAAGTACGTTTAAGTTCCCCACATATGCTACCCTGGTGTTGACCGTAAATCACGATTAGTTCCACTTATTTAGGGTCTCCATTATCAAACGGGTCAACCCAATTGATCCTCCCCACTGGAGGACCGGTGAGAAAAGCCGGAGAAAGATCGATCTCTTCGATAGTTTCACATCCCATGCCGGTACGATCCAAGTTGGCGGTGCATTCTCAGTAGGCGGGTAAGGTGCACCATAAATATAAACTATGCACTTGACAGGCACTCGAAACCGTTACGAAGGAGAGAAAGAGACACAGGAGAGAACCAATGACCCAGAGAAAGCACAACGGTTTATGGAGATGCGAACGAACGAACGAAAAAAAAACAGGATGACAAAATAGAAAACAAAACAAATTCAAGCGGCACCTGCACGATACTTTTTACGTGCGTTCCGGTGCGCTTGTGTGAGTACTACGCTTGTATTGTTTGCATTTCCGTCCAGCCCCGTGCTAGACGACGACATTCCAGCGTAATCAATAACACAAAACGTCCCCATGCTCTGTCGCCCTACGAAAAAAAAAAGATTTGGCTGACTCAACCGCGGAGAAGTTACGCATCGATTTTGTGTGGAACAATTTTGGAAACCACATCGTATGACCAGCCCCGTGCACACTCACACACACGCACGCGACATGTGGGCAGGCAGGGAGCATTATGATCAGCTCCCGAGGGGGAGAGGGGACGCACTATCGGAAGATGAAAATGCGTTGGCCTGGCCCGATTGTGGGGTAAAGCACGGGAACGCGCGCGCCTGAACGATGCGTTTTTGTTGTTTTTTTTTGTTTGCTGCTCCTCTTCGATGATTTTCTCCCGTGGTCGGAAATTATAAGGGCGTAACCGGCGTTCAAGTGGCGCATGATACGATGCCTCCCAGTTACCACCAACACCACCACCCGGCGGCGGGTGAGCAAACATCGATCCGAAATTCGCCCCGCTACGAGTGAAACGGGCGCGCTTCGTGCACGATATTGAGGTTATGTGTACGCGGCGATCGCGTAGCGGTCGGTCTCGCTGTTCCCGTTCTTTCGCCTGCGCGCTTACCGTTCAACGACCCAGCGCAGCACGACGATGACCGCGGCCAGCGGTATCGGGTAGATCAGGTGCCGGTAGTCGGCGTGGGTCACATCCGACCGTACGCCCGGCCGGATGTCCTCCCAGGTGATGTTTGGCGGTAGCCACACTTTCGTCGACCAGAACGTATCGGAAACGACCCGCACAAGCTCCATGCTGGCGTTGATGCCGGGTGTACTACGCGCGTTGGCAGCTTCCCGTTCTCGTACTACACAAACACACACGCACTCGCGTCACTCTACGATATTTCACTTTTGTGCTACACTACACCCGCGATCGAACGCACTGGATTACCATGAAGCGGGAGAGCTAGAACAAAACGAACAACTACTATTATTGATGCGGCACCATCGTATATGCACTCCACTGGAAATATATGCCACCACCGTCTGCCGACACGGTGGACACCGATACAGGGCAACGCGGCGGATGGGTTTTACTGTAGAAATAAACTCTGTGGAAAATCAATAAGCGAAAAAGTTTCACACCACGGCACGCACCACCGTCTTCTCCAGTCAGAGCGGCGGCAAAGGGATA
Source organism: Anopheles cracens (assembly GCA_002091845.1). Taxonomy (NCBI): domain Eukaryota; kingdom Metazoa; phylum Arthropoda; class Insecta; order Diptera; family Culicidae; genus Anopheles; species Anopheles cracens. The sequence goes on from LULB01038047.1 coordinate 12,983, forward strand.
AAAATGTGCAATTTGGAGAACTCCACGTCGCGTCTATGTCCGGAAACACTTATCACTATCCCTTAGTGATGGGAAATCGAAGCAGGTTTTGATCCTTCACTACAAACATCACGTTCCTGGTTCGGAAAAGTATATTGCTTCACTACTATAATGCAAAGTACCAACTTTTAAACAATTTTAACTTCCGCACCAGCACACGGCAAGCATAACCCTCTTCTTAGATTTTTGTGTCCGCCCCGGGAATGGCGGGCGGGGCCGGAGCAGCGGAACCTTTCGTTCCGGTGATCCTGGAGCCGGAAAAGTTGTTCGTTGCGATGTTTCGGTGAAGAAAATCGGATTTTTTACAAAACCTCCAGCAGCGCACCAGCGTGACCTCCCCGTTAGAAATTTTAGGGCCTCTGAAGAAGAGGAAGAAGAAGACAATAATAAAAACAACAAATGTGGCAGCTGTCAAAAAACGACCTGTCAAAACACGAGCTGTCAAATTGCTCGAGCAGCTTCGAGCACGGCTCATCCGGCTTCCATTGTACGCAAAATGGTGACCGACGAGCGCGCACCCAGCTGACAAAGTGCTTACAAGATCTGCTGAAAAAGCGCTGCGGAAACTATGCTGAAACGGTGAAATGTTTCCGAAACTGTTCAGGTCAAAAGAGCACGTTGTTATTTCACTCCTCCCCCCTCTTGCAATATCCTGTTTTCCATCGTTTCCTGTTTTCCAGAAGCATTGTATGGTAACTATGATGGTAATCTTGGATATACATTTCTTAATGGCATTATGCGCGACTTTTACCTTCACCTTCTGGTTTTTGTTTGAACTTGGATTAGTATGGAACTGGAATTAATCGGGAACATCCCAAGCACCATATAAAAACCCCCAAAACATACTGCAGTCCAGCTTCGTTTGTAGGCATTCCGTTCCAATACAGTCAATACATCCAGTACGTGGTATTCACCATATTTAGTGAATATTTCCTCATGTCACAGAAACAGACATCTTTCTACACAAAATTAACTGCATTCTTGCTTCTCACCGTGACACATCCAGTAGCAGAATCGGTGCAAGGAAAGCGCTATACGTAGTTTTCCGATCATCAAAAACATGCGTATGTTATTTTTAATATGTCAAGCCAAGATTTTCTACTTTAGCTCATGATTTATTAGCCTTTACTAATCGACTTCAAAAGTTCACTCAAACCAGAGACAACTCAGAGCAGACCGAAACGCACTGTGTGTTTTGCTTGTTTTTGAATGATCGAAAATATCTCTCGATGGTCGCCCCTGACCGACGTGCTCCAGATGGAGCCAAAGTGCGTTTGCTTTATTTACCAAATATTTACAGTGAGCATTTACATACATTGTGCTTAATTTCACGCCACACATCCAAGTGTCACACTTTTGCTGACCGTTCGTGATACGCTAAAATATGCCAAGCCGAGTAAAAAGTATTGGAAAACGTTGAAAATTTGAAGTGTACCTCAAATTCCAATCGCTGGACTGGTCTGACCTCAACAATCGTGTTGTTTTGTGGCCGGTGGTAAACTTTTAGTCGTGCGATTAACCGTGAAAAGCTTCATAGCTCCTGGCATTCAACTGCCGCTATTACAACACAATTTTATAAGGCACGTGTGCCATCGCAATGGTTGCCCCGGACCGTCCCCACGCCCTTGCTGTGGAAAGCCTCGGACATGGTCGCGTCATTCGCACCCGTGTCTTGAGAGCCATCTGTTGTAAAGTTGAATACAATTAACCGGGTCATCGGCCATCGGTGTCATAATATTAATATTTTCATTATAGTATAACCGCAACGTAGCGGATCCTCATCGCAAACCTACCGAGAGTGTGGCGGTCCAATGCAAACAGATGATCTAACGCGTGTCACAGCCGGTGTCAGAGGTCGTCCTGAGAATGCAATTTACACGTTCACTCCCTCCATGCAATTGCAATCGGCTACCTGTACGTGGCAGTGTGTTCAACTGGTGAGCAGAGACACACATACACACTTCAGAAATCGAGATATTGCTTCAATTTGTTGTTCATTTTTCTTCGAAATCGCCGATTGTTGTTTATACTGTCCAGCGTGCATTGTATTGTAAATCAAGGCTTATCATGCCCGAAAATCGGCCGCAAGATTAGCAGCAAATACAAACCACTAATGGGGCACGGTGGAACACAGGGGGCTTTAGCAGCGCAAAGTTAAAAGTTCAAAACGATAATGCGAACCCACACGCTCGGCATTTGTTTATCACCAAATCGGTTTTATATTGAGCTCCAGATATGACATAATCTTGCAGGTCGGCGGGCGTTCGATAACCCCCTGCGATTTAGTTTTTCGACGGGATAAGGACGCTGGACGGCTGTGTTTAACGTCACGCTTGTGTTGTTCAAACAAGGCTAGGGAAGAGATAAACCACGGTTTTATTTTAGAAACATTGAAGATATCGCGAGCCACAACCGAGTGGCATTGAAAATACTGACCGTGTTTGTACATTTTACGGACGAATCTATCGATCTCCGAAAAGCTAGATATCTATCTAAAACGGTTCACTTTTTTAGTATGGTGAAACTTTAGACTTTCACTTATCCGTCGGCCTTGATCGCATTTTTGGTGTAGCAATGGTACGCCTGCGCGCTGATCTGTTTGAGTGACTCGGTGAATTTGAACAAACGTTCCATTATTATTAATGGAAATGGCAACCAACGTTCGAAGAACCCATAGCTGGCGAGTAAAAGTTGATTATCTTTCGAGTGTGAGCTGTAAAACTCAAACTGTTTCGAATACCGGAAACGGTTTGAGATTGTTGAACTGGCATATTCGAACCGAGAGCCAAGAAAAGTCAAGGACACATGCGTAATGCAATGTAGAATCTCACTCCAAAACCGGATTTTCGCATCGCCGATATCGTCTAGACGATAAGGTATCCTCTAGCGCAGCCTGCTGCTGCTTTAAAGCATTGATATAAAGCTAATTAAAATTCTCCTCTCCTCCATGCACACACACACTCTCTCTCTTGAGCAATCTTTCCCTTGAGTGTCTGACCCGCCTGCTTATATTAGAAGAAATCTTCCGAACCGTTCCATCGCTGCGTCGAAGTTCAATGTCTACTGCGATAGGTCGGTGCGGTCGCTCCTGTAGGCTGAACTTGAACGCCCGAAAAGTTGAGCGAAGTAAATCGAACGACTAAAGCTTCCCGCCCCGGGAGGCCTTCCCCACCACACCTGCTGCGCGCCGTGTTTCGTGCTTTTCGGCTGCCGCTTTCGCGTTCGCGGCCACATTTTCTACCGAACCGTTGCCGATCGCGCATCGAATCGCGCGCGCGCGTGCTTTCAGTCTGGTTGCGTGCGTAAAGTCGTGCTGCGTTTTTCCGTTCTATCGCGGGGTTGGGTGCGTATGTGTGTGTGACGAGAGAGTGATCTGGGGACTCGGAGTTTCCGGTTTGTCCGTGTTTTTATTTTTTATTTACTTCTGTCGCTGCGCTCTGCGTGATAGTTCTCAAGTTTGGAGCAATCTCAAATGTCTCAGGTGCCTCGTGAAGTGATGGTTCCAAAAAACAGCTTCCAGTGAAACGGCGTAGTACGAGTGTGTTTCGAGTGGAGCCAAACAAAATTAATGTGAGTTTAAGAGTGTCGGTAAACAAAAAAATCCCACCTCCCCCCACTGCCAGCCGCGTATGTAATGCATATTTCATCAACAGGGTGGCTTCATCGGCGGTGACGCGTTGCTGTCGTTTCCTATGGAAGTGTCTAGTGTAGTGTTGTGATTCCCTGCTGGCATTTGGAGTGTTTCATGATCTTGTTGAAAACCTACGGAGCGACGATTCGGAACAACAAACAAAGTGCGAACTGCTGATCAGCGCCACGGTCTTGCTATTGCAAACCCCCCGTGCCGGCATCGCGATCATCGACTCCCTTTTTATGGATTAATTATCAATATTCACGATGAATAACAACGACACGAAGGTAAGGCCTATTGAGAAACGCTGGAGAGGTGACGTGCTTATGCAAGGCGTACTTGGTATGCGGCCACTTACCGCCGTATCGGGCGGACCGTATCGCTTGGGTGCGATTTCGGGAGGACGCTTTTTCCGTTTCGAAAAGGAGGTCACCTGAACACAATTTAGGTGAACAGACAGCAAGTGGTGTAGTGGTAGAAAGTACTTCGGCGCTCTTCTTTTTGAGCTCCCAAAGTTCGCTCTTCAAGAAGCGTTACATATGCGACCTAGAAAGGAGTGATCAGGGAAGAACTGTGAAGGCACGTGTCTGTACAATTACAAATTAGATAATATCAACGGGCATTAGGCATAATCAAGCATGTTATCCGCAACGCGATCCAGACGTAACAAAAACCGATCTCCCGATGTTTTTCGTCCACACACGCACGGTCCTAATGATAGTTTTCATCTCCCCCGGATTGGGCCTGGATCGAACAGATCGTTTAGTCACGCTACTTATAATTGGCCATTGTATCAGGTTTGTCAGCAACTGGGCAACGGTGGAATGACAATCGAGATTTGGCAAACGTTTGTAATCACCTTTTAATGACAGAGAGCTACGTTATGAACGTATCTGCATCATCCAACACATCCCATTGACCCATTGATTGATCATTATGCCGATCGGGAAATATATGACAACAATTATTAGTTGATTTGCATTTTTTGGGGCTAGCTTTTGAATCACAAACCATAACCCTTTTCTTTTCGCGGAGATTGATCACTTCGCACAGATAGTAAGCGGCCGATGTGCTGGCGTAAGCGGATGTGTTGTGTTTGATGCATCGCTTGCCATTAGACGATCGCTGATCGCGAGATAATAGCAATTTAGTGGAGCTTGTCGGCTAGTAGCAGCTGCTCCCATGCACGATACGGCAATTTACCGCTTAATGATCATCACATTAGTTGTTTGCTACTGGATGTTTTTGACATCAATATTTGCTCGACAGAGCGTTCAGTGATAGTGGAACTTTCAATATTTGCTAGCTGGCACATTTTGGAGTACTGGCTTTGCGATTGAATGCTTAGACACCCTAAAAACGGTACGGCGGCTTGACCTTTGGCATGTTGGATCGTAAAATCCACCGGCAGGTGTCTGTGTAAACTTGTACCGTCTTTACACAACACGCAGACCATTGTTGACGTTCCTTCAGTTCAAAAGAAACGACCGAAGGAAGGAGAACCATTACTTGCTAGCTATTTCTTCGGTGCTGAGATTAAAACGGACAAAAACATCCAACGCCATTATGTACACGCTTTTTCCGTTTCGAAAAGGAGGTCACCTGAACACAATTTAGGTGAACAGACAGCAAGTGGTGTAGTGGTAGAAAGTACTTCGGCGCTCTTCTTTTTGAGCTCCCAAAGTTCGCTCTTCAAGAAGCGTTACATATGCGACCTAGAAAGGAGTGATCAGGGAAGAACTGTGAAGGCACGTGTCTGTACAATTACAAATTAGATAATATCAACGGGCATTAGGCATAATCAAGCATGTTATCCGCAACGCGATCCAGACGTAACAAAAACCGATCTCCCGATGTTTTTCGTCCACACACGCACGGTCCTAATGATAGTTTTCATCTCCCCCGGATTGGGCCTGGATCGAACAGATCGTTTAGTCACGCTACTTATAATTGGCCATTGTATCAGGTTTGTCAGCAACTGGGCAACGGTGGAATGACAATCGAGATTTGGCAAACGTTTGTAATCACCTTTTAATGACAGAGAGCTACGTTATGAACGTATCTGCATCATCCAACACATCCCATTGACCCATTGATTGATCATTATGCCGATCGGGAAATATATGACAACAATTATTAGTTGATTTGCATTTTTTGGGGCTAGCTTTTGAATCACAAACCATAACCCTTTTCTTTTCGCGGAGATTGATCACCTCGCACACATAGTAAGCGGCCGATGTGCTGGCGTAAGCGGATGTGTTGTGTTTGATGCATCGCTTGCCATTAGACGATCGCTGATCGCGAGATAATAGCAATTTAGTGGAGCTTGTCGGCTAGTAGCAGCTGCTCCCATGCACGATACGGCAATTTACCGCTTAATGATCATCACATTAGTTGTTTGCTACTGGATGTTTTTGACATCAATATTTGCTCGACAGAGCGTTCAGTGATAGTGGAACTTTCAATATTTGCTAGCTGGCACATTTTGGAGTACTGGCTTTGCGATTGAATGCTTAGACACCCTAAAAACGGTACGGCGGCTTGACCTTTGGCATGTTGGATCGTAAAATCCACCGACAGGTGTCTGTGTAAACTTGTACCGTCTTTACACAACACGCAGACCATTGTTGACGTTCCTTCAGTTCAAAAGAAACGACCAAAGGAAGGAGAACCATTACTTGCTAGCTATTTCTTCGGTGCTGAGATTAAAACGGACAAAAACATCCAACGCCATTATGTACTTTGGAGCTGTTTGCCCCGAAGCGCAAGCTAAACCGACTTTAGATAGCAAGGGACAGATTCACAGGAGTCGAAAAAAAACCCAACCAACACCGAATCAGTTGAGCCCATCATGTGCCATTAACTTTTTTGACTAACGAAAAAACCTGTTTCTTTAGGCACCGGTGCTGTCCCGACTGACCTTCAGTACCAGGTGATGTGTGGTACTACACCGATCGACACGGCTTTTGGCGATTCGTTCGCTTCGATGCCTTCACAGGAGGCACATTGTGAAATTATCTTCACGAGTGACCGAGAAGTCAGGTCGAAACCGTGCCTGAACGATGCTACGATAGCTGGATAGTATTTGTGTATCCAGTTTAGGTCTTGCTTGTCCTAAAAGAAATCCACATGCTGTAAGCCGATGTGGTGTGTATGCAAATGAGTGTTGCGTATCATCGAAATTTGGAATGGTAAACTTTTGATTCACAACGACATCAATTCCAAGGGTCAAAGAACGTCTCAATGGCTCGGTCTGCGCCGTGGAACAAGTTTTCCGTGTGCCTCACATACGCGATGCGATGCAACACCCGGGCACGCATCACTGAACGAGCCCTCGGCGAACGTAGGACTGGGCGCGGGCGAGCCTACGTGTCGTTGAGCGCATGAGGCAGACGAGGCTTTCTGGTGTAAAGCATTTCAGCTGCTGGAAAGAGTCATAAACATTTTATAATATTTCGGCTGCCGTCGTCAAGGTTGTATGTGTTGACGAAACTCCCATCTTGCACACGTGCGCATGTCGTACACTTATTTCAGTGTGTTTGATGTAAAACCGTGCTATAAAGTTAAAAGAACTGAACAAGGAAGAATTGGACATGAATAAACAAGCAGTTGTTTTTGAATTCTCAGAAGATTATTGTCAAATTAGTAAAAATAGGAAAGAGAATGTACCGAATTTGTCAGGGCCATGATGTTGGACAACAATGTTTCGAAAATCGTATACCGTGTTAAATTATTTTATGAATTATTATGTAGCTAATCACATCGCGAGGCGCTAATTTCAGTCATCAAGCTGCGCTGCTTAATTGGCTAGCGCAGCTATCGTTCAGCTCATGTTTCAGGTTCAGGTTGCAGGACAGATTACTACACAAAATAAGATTTATCTTTCCTTTCTCTCCGCTTCTTTTCCTTTTCTGATCGATTTCTGTATTATGATCGCTTGTCGGACCAATCCGGATTCGGTCTCAAATGTGCCGGCCTCAAATCCACATCGCTTGAGATCGAGATCGGTCAAGAATTTGATCCAGGTTTGGGATGCGGATTTGTCATGATTTGCATCCCTTGGATGCTGCTAAGTTTGAAGTCGGGATTGAATTCTCATCCTGGTTCTGATCGTATGATCCTTTTTATGTAGATATCTAATATAAACTAGTTCTTATTGAGTCAGTATTGTACGTATTAACCTACGGATATTCCAACTTACCTCAACTCGATGCATTTTACTTCTAAAGCATAAAAAATGGTAGTGATAACCTGAGCTGACCTCCATGTTTCCGCTATTGACACTTTGAAGTTGAAAATCCCAACAAATTCCTGCTAGGAATGCCACAATATTGTTGTTCTCAGAACAACATGTGGATAATTGCACATTGGTGCGTCTTTGACTATGAGGACTTTGAGTTGCAAAAACACTTTTACTAATCCACCCACTGCACGGCTACTGATAAACAACTAATAGTAAACATTTCGTTGGCACCTGCCACGCACTCGTTCGACAATGCAAACAGACACTGGGGAAATCAAGCTGCCCGGCACGGACTCTTGGCGAGCGCCATCGTCCGCGGGGATTCCGGCTAGAATGGTTCGACTGTCACTCCCAAACATTGGAAGGGCGTCGCCAATCCGCTGGACCAAAGGAAGGAGAACCATTACTTGCTAGCTATTTCTTCGGTGCTGAGATTAAAACGGACAAAAACATCCAACGCCATTATGTACTTTGGAGCTGTTTGCCCCGAAGCGCAAGCTAAACCGACTTTAGATAGCAAGGGACAGATTCACAGGAGTCGAAAAAAAACCCAACCAACACCGAATCAGTTGAGCCCATCATGTGCCATTAACTTTTTTGACTAACGAAAAAACCTGTTTCTTTAGGCACCGGTGCTGTCCCGACTGACCTTCAGTACCAGGTGATGTGTGGTTAATGCGTCCGGTCGGTGGTACTACACCGATCGACACGGCTTTTGGCGATTCGTTCGCTTCGATGCCTTCACAGGAGGCATATTGTGAAATTATCTTCACGAGTGACCGAGAAGTCAGGTCGAAACCGTGCCTGAACGATGCTACGATAGCTGGATAGTATTTGTGTATCCAGTTTAGGTCTTGCTTGTCCTAAAAGAAATCCACATGCTGTAAGCCGATGTGGTGTGTATGCAAATGAGTGTTGCGTATCATCGAAATTTGGAATGGTAAACTTTTGATTCACAACGACATCAATTCCAAGGGTCAAAGAACGTCTCAATGGCTCGGTCTGCGCCGTGGAACAAGTTTTCCGTGTGCCTCACATACGCGATGCGATGCAACACCCGGGCACGCATCACTGAACGAGCCCTCGGCGAACGTAGGACTGGGCGCGGGCGAGCCTACGTGTCGTTGAGCGCATGAGGCAGACGCGGCTTTCTGATGTAAATCATTTCAGCTGCTGGAAAGAGTCATAAACATTTTATAATATTTCGGCTGCCGTCGTCAAGGTTGTATGTGTTGACGAAACTCCCATCTTGCACACGTGCGCATGTCGTACACTTATTTCAGTGTGTTACGATCAACAGTGTCCCGCAAGTATGTTTGATGTAAATCCGTGCTATAAAGTTAAAAGAACTGAACAAGGAAGAATTGGACATGAATAAACAAGCAGTTGTTTTTGAATGCTCAGAAGATTATTGTCAAATTAGTAAAAATAGGAAAGAGAATGTACCGAATTTGTCAGGGCCATGATGTTGGACAACAATGTTTCGAAAATCGTATACCGTGTTAAATTATTTTATGAATTATTATGTAGCTAATCACATCGCGAGGCGCTAATTTCAGTCATCAAGCTGCGCTGCTTAATTGGCTAGCGCAGCTATCGTTCAGCTCATGTTTCAGGTTCAGGTTGCAGGACAGATTACTACACAAAATAAGATTTATCTTTCCTTTCTCTCCGCTTCTTTTCCTTTTCTGATCGATTTCTGTATTATGATCGCTTGTCGGACCAATCCGGATTCGGTCTCAAATGTGCCGGCCTCAAATCCACATCGCTTGAGATCGAGATCGGTCAAGAATTTGATCCAGGTTTGGGATGCGGATTTGTCATGATTTGCATCCCTTGGATGCTGCTAAGTTTGAAGTCGGGATTGAATTCTCATCCTGGTTCTGATCGTATGATCCGGTTTATGTAGATATCTAATATAAACTAGTTCTTATTGAGTCAGTATTGTACGTATTAACCTACGGATATTCCAACTTACCTCAACTCGATGCATTTTACTTCTAAAGCATAAAAAATGGTAGTGATAACCTGAGCTGACCTCCATGTTTCCGCTATTGACACTTTGAAGTTGAAAATCCCAACAAATTCCTGCTAGGAATGCCACAATATTGTTGTTCTCAGAACAACATGTGGATAGTTGCACATTGGTGCGTCTTTGACTTTGAGGACTTTGAGTTGCAAAAACACTTTTACTAATCCGCCCACGGCACGGCTACTGATAAACAACTAATAGTAAACATTTCGTTGGCACCTGCCACGCACTCGTTCGACAATGCAAACAGACACTGGGGAAATCAAGCTGCCCGGCACGGACTCTTGGCGAGCGCCATCGTCCACGGGGATTCCGGCTAGAATGGTTCGACTGTCACTCCCAAACATTGGAAGGGCGTCGCCAATCCGCTGGTGGTGATTTTTTGTTCACTCCCAGGGAAGGACGAGTGTCTCACGATAGGTGCTAATTGAACGCTAACAGCATCGGTAAACCAATATTTGCCTCTTTCACTGCTTCACAGCCTCTAACCCGACGCGATCGGCAAGAAGCTTCAACGCGATCGGCATGAATCTGACGGACGGACGCGTCAAGTGGTGCTTCGAGTGCCTATCGGTAAAATCAAAACAGACACTAAAGCGTTTTTTTACGACTATTTGCATCAAACGCCATCATCGGTGAGCGTACAAACTGCGGCGATGAATAATCAGTTGCTGCACGGGAGAGACAGTCGAACCATTCTAGCCGGAATCCCCGCGGACGATGGCGCTCGCCAAGAGTCCGTGCCGGGCAGCTTGATATCCCCAGTGTCTGTTTGCATTGTCGAACGAGTGCGTGGCAGGTGCCAACGAAATGTTTACTATTAGTTGTTTATCAGTAGCCGTGCAGTGGGTGGATTAGTAAAAGTGTTTTTGCAACTCAAAGTCCTCATAGTCAAAGACGCACCAATGTGCAATTATCCACATGTTGTTCTGAGAACAACAATATTGTGGCATTCCTAGCAGGAATTTGTTGGGATTTTCAACTTCAAAGTGTCAATAGTGGAAACATGGAAGTCAGCTCAGGTTATCACTATAATTTTTTATGCTTTAGAGGTAAAATGAATCGAGTTGAGGTAAGTTGGAATATCCGAATAGATTAATACGTACAATACTGACTCAATAAGAACTAGTTTATATTAGATATCTACATAAAAAGGATCATACGATCAGAACCAGGATGAGAATTCAATCCCGACTTCAAACTTAGCAGCATCCAAGGGATGCAAATCATGACAAATCCGCATCCCAAACCTGGATCAAATTCTTGACCGATCTCGATCTCAAGCGATGTGGATTTGAGGCCGGCACATTTGAGACCGAATCCGGATTGGTCCGTGCGTACGCGAGCCGGTGGCAGGCGAAGATCGTGCATCGCGCTGCAGATCGAAAGTAAGGTTTTGCAAACAATGGCGCCTGAGAAAATGACGGCGCGAGATGGCGCGAATGGCCTTCCCACAGCGGGTCGTGGGCGAGAGGGTTCAACCTTCAATGTTACACAAAATCAGCTGCCAGCCTGTAAGCCAGGTTCAACGATCTACGGATTTTCTCCGGCGAGGGTAATTTTCTTTCACGGACATTGTTGCCACATTCATCTTAATGAGTGGCTTGGATCGTACAATGGCGCCCATCTCCTTCGCAGCACGTGTTTCGTTATGCTCTCCCGTGCAGCAACTGATTATTCATCGCCGCAGTTTGTACGCTCACCGATGATGGCGTTTGATGCAAATAGTCGTAAAAAATACGCTTTAGTGTCTGTTTTGATTTTACCGATAGGCACTCGAAGCACCACTTGACGCGTCCGTCCGTCAGATTCATGCCGATCGCGTTGAAGCTTCTTGCCGATCGCGTCGGGTTAGAGGCTGTGAAGCAGTGAAAGAGGCAAATATTGGTTTACCGATGCTGTTAGCGTTCAATTAGCACCTATCGTGAGACACTCGTCCTTCCCTGGGAGTGAACAAAAAATCACCACCAGCGGATTGGCGACGCCCTTCCAATGTTTGGGAGTGACAGTCGAACCATTCTAGCCGGAATCCCCGCGGACGATGGCGCTCGCCAAGAGTCCGTGCCGGGCAGCTTGATATCCCCAGTGTCTGTTTGCATTGTCGAACGAGTGCGTGGCAGGTGCCAACGAAATGTTTACTATTAGTTGTTTATCAGTAGCCGTGCAGTGGGTGGATTAGTAAAAGTGTTTTTGCAACTCAAAGTCCTCATAGTCAAAGACGCACCAATGTGCAATTATCCACATGTTGTTCTGAGAACAACAATATTGTGGCATTCCTAGCAGGAATTTGTTGGGATTTTCAACTTCAAAGTGTCAATAGCGGAAACATGGAGGTCAGCTCAGGTTATCACTACCATTTTTTATGCTTTAGAAGTAAAATGCATCGAGTTGAGGTAAGTTGGAATATCCGTAGGTTAATACGTACAATACTGACTCAATAAGAACTAGTTTATATTAGATATCTACATAAACCGGATCATACGATCAGAACCAGGATGAGAATTCAATCCCGACTTCAAACTTAGCAGCATCCAAGGGATGCAAATCATGACAAATCCGCATCCCAAACCTGGATCAAATTCTTGACCGATCTCGATCTCAAGCGATGTGGATTTGAGGCCGGCACATTTGAGACCGAATCCGGATTGGTCCGACAAGCGATCATAATACAGAAATCGATCAGAAAAGGAAAAGAAGCGGAGAGAAAGGAAAGATAAATCTTATTTTGTGTAGTAATCTGTCCAAAAACATCTGTTTTGTTACAATCTACAGCTTATCAATATTATTGGACAACGGCAACGGCACAAAGAAGCAAAAGATCGACGAGGAAATGTTGGTTGTGCTCATAGACAGCTGTACAACTAGTCAGTTTTATATGTGCAGATCAGATTTAATCATAAGATTGTATTCAAACTACCTTTTGTTTCTCCTTTCTAAGCACACAAATGCAACACTTTCACTGCAGCTTTTCACTGCCAAATGAAAGATTAACACGATGTCCATTATCCATCGTAAGCGGGCTGAAAAGTGGGACCAAAGTGAAATAAAAACTCAAATGCTCACTAACGATGGAAATGTATTAGAAAACGCTTTCTGTTCCATTGTTTCCATTCCCCCGTACCCGGGAATGCGCGCCTTATGCACCCGACTTCCCGATACTACCCACACACTGTGCTGAAGAGGCACCCTGCTTGACCTCCGGAGTCCGGACCGGTGTCGCTGTTGTGCCCATTTTCCAACACACAAAACTTCGCCATCCAGCGAACTCAACCCCAGCGACCAGCGGAACCAATCGAACGGCAGCAATTTCCTTAGCGCCTTTCTAACCAGGCCAAGTGGCACGGGCCGTGCGTACGCGAGCCGGTGGCAGGCGAAGATCGTGCATCGCGCTGCAGATCGAAAGTAAGGTTTTGCAAACAATGGCGCCTGAGAAAATGACGGCGCGAGATGGCGCGAATGGCCTTCCCACAGCGGGTCGTGGGCGAGAGGGTTCAACCTTCAATGTTACACAAAATCAGCTGCCAGCCTGTAAGCCAGGTTCAACGATCTACGGATTTTCTCCGGCGAGGGTAATTTTCTTTCACGGACATTGTTGCCACATTCATCTTAATGAGCGGCTTGGATCGTACAATGGCGCCCATCTCCTTCGCAGCACGTGTTTCGTTATGCTCTCCCGTGCAGCAACTGATTATTCATCGCCGCAGTTTGTACGCTCACCGATGATGGCGTTTGATGCAAATAGTCGTAAAAAAAAGTTGCGGAATATCATTCTGTCGCCGGTTCGATTCTTCTCCCTGGAAGCGGGTCACGGTACGCGATGCTGGATGAACCTCGGTATGCTTCACTGCTCACTTTCTTTTGATTATAAGTTTTTCTTTTCCCTTTTCGCTGCGGTTGGAGTTGGATGTTGTTCACGCTAGATTACGCAGTTTCCGGCATTGCACTGCGGATAGCTCCGAGCCACAATCACCGCGTTTATCACCGCCACAAAGGGGGCTGCAATTTTGTTCGGAATTAATGCACCGCAACCGCATCAGTGGTGGAGTCCAATGCACCCCGCAAAGAGACAGGCGTTTGTTTCGATTGCGCACATCACATCGCTTCTCATTAAAGCATTCCCGGCTGCTCGATTTGCCTGCCTTCCACTAAACGAGGGTTTGGAATGTCTTACAAAAAGTATAACTAGCACGATCCACACGTAACACACAACTGTTCGACATTTCGCGTGAACTCCCGCAAGCACCAAAACACAGCCAACATAACTCCACACTCGTCCGTCAAATGTTCTGGGCTGGTTTGTTTTGATGCGCGGAATCACCTCAAAAACGTTCACCTTCGGCGCATGCAGGGTCGCGCTGGGAGGGAAACTGTAGATGGAAATGGGCATAACAGCACCCTAAGCACAACCCTGTCGCGAGACGGCTTTTCCTAACCTTCGACCGGGCTCGAACGGTTTCGAAGAAACCCGAACACGCACTGCCCATTTACGGGGAGGACGATTTGTCCTTCGCCGGTGGTGAGTACGTGCCGGGCAGTGGTGCACCGTTCGCCAATTCTTGCGCAAAGGTTACGCGTGGCGGCAAACGAAATCGGCGCCGTCGCCATTAGCAACGGGAGGAAGTTTCGCCACGCGGCGCGTGTGATACTAGACGCCCTTAACCGTCGGTCAGCGATTGCACGGTCAACTAATTGCACCGGTCCGGCACCGGACCGAAGAGTTTTGCAAACAGGAAACACGAACGGACGAGACAGACCGGCCGTGAGTGTGGTCTGGTGAGAAGAATGTCTAGTGTTAAACATATTGGAGATGGTACTGGTGAAAAAAGTAATATTTCAATGCAATTAAGAACATCGGACCGTTACAAAACCAATAGAAATAGTACAAAAAAAGCTGATGCGTGAAGAAAAGAAAGTTGCGGAATATCATTCTGTCGCCGGTTCGATTCTTCTCCCTGGAAGCGGGTCACGGTGCGCGATGCTGGATGGACTTCGGTATGCCTCACTGCTCACTTTCTTTTGATTATAAGTTTTTCTTTTCCCTTTTCGCTGCGGTTGGAGTTGGATGTTGTTCACGCTAGATTACGCAGTTTCCGGCATTGCACTGCCGATAGCTCCGAGCCCGTTTATCACCGCAACAAAGGGGGCTGCAATTTTGTTCGGAATTAATGCACCGCAACCGCATCAGTGGTGGAGTCCAATGCACCCCGCAAAGAGACAGGCGTTTGTTTCGATTGCGCACATCACATCGCTTCTCATTAAAGCATTCCCGGCTGCTCGATTTGCCTGCCTTCCACTAAACGAGGGTTTGGAATGTCTTACAAAAAGTATAACTAGCACGATCCACACGTAACACACAACTGTTCGACATTTCGCGTGAACTCCCGCAAGCACCAAAACACAGCCAACATAACTCCACACTCGTCCGTCAAATGTTCTGGGCTGGTTTGTTTTGATGCGCGGAATCACCTCAAAAACGTTCACCTTCGGCGCATGCAGGGTCGCGTTGGGAGGGAAACTGTAGATGGAAATGGGCATAACAGCACCCTAAGCACAACCCTGTCGCGAGACGGCTTTTCCTAACCTTCAACCACACATCACCTGGTACTGAAGGTCAGTCGGGACAGCACCGGTGCCTAAAGAAACAGGTTTTTTCGTTAGTCAAAAAAGTTAATGGCACATGATGGGCTCAACTGATTCGGTGTTGGTTGGGTTTTTTTTCGACTCCTGTGAATCTGTCCCTTGCTATCTAAAGTCGGTTTAGCTTGCGCTTCGGGGCAAACAGCTCCAAAGTACATAATGGCGTTGGATGTTTTTGTCCGTTTTAATCTCAGCACCGAAGAAATAGCTAGCAAGTAATGGTTCTCCTTCCTTCGGTCGTTTCTTTTGAACTGAAGGAACGTCAACAATGGTCTGCGTGTTGTGTAAAGACGGTACAAGTTTACACAGACACCTGTCGGTGGATTTTACGATCCAACATGCCAAAGGTCAAGCCGCCGTACCGTAGTTTCGTCAACACATACAACCTTGACGACGGCAGCCGAAATATTATAAAATGTTTATGACTCTTTCCAGCAGCTGAAATGCTTTACACCAGAAAGCCTCGTCTGCCTCATGCGCTCAACGACACGTAGGCTCGCCCGCGCCCAGTCCTACGTTCGCCGAGGGCTCGTTCAGTGATGCGTGCCCGGGTGTTGCATCGCATCGCGTATGTGAGGCACACGGAAAACTTGTTCCACGGCGCAGACCGAGCCATTGAGACGTTCTTTGACCCTTGGAATTGATGTCGTTGTGAATCAAAAGTTTACCATTCCAAATTTCGATGATACGCAACACTCATTTGCATACACACCACATCGGCTTACAGCATGTGGATTTCTTTTAGGACAAGCAAGACCTAAACTGGATACACAAATACTATCCAGCTATCGTAGCATCGTTCAGGCACGGTTTCGACCTGACTTCTCGGTCACTCGTGAAGATAATTTCACAATGTGCCTCCTGTGAAGGCATCGAAGCGAACGAATCGCCAAAAGCCGTGTCGATCGGTGTAGTACCACACATCACCTGGTACTGAAGGTCAGTCGGGACAGCACCGGTGCCTAAAGAAACAGGTTTTTTCGTTAGTCAAAAAAGTTAATGGCACATGATGGGCTCAACTGATTCGGTGTTGGTTGGGTTTTTTTTCGACTCCTGTGAATCTGTCCCTTGCTATCTAAAGTCGGTTTAGCTTGCGCTTCGGGGCAAACAGCTCCAAAGTACATAATGGCGTTGGATGTTTTTGTCCGTTTTAATCTCAGCACCGAAGAAATAGCTAGCAAGTAATGGTTCTCCTTCCTTTGGTCGTTTCTTTTGAACTGAAGGAACGTCAACAATGGTCTGCGTGTTGTGTAAAGACGGTACAAGTTTACACAGACACCTGTCGGTGGATTTTACGATCCAACATGCCAAAGGTCAAGCCGCCGTACCGTTTTTAGGGTGTCTAAGCATTCAATCGCAAAGCCAGTGCTCCAAAATGTGCCAGCTAGCAAATATTGAAAGTTCCACTATCACTGAACGCTCTGTCGAGCAAATATTGATGTCAAAAACATCCAGTAGCAAACAACTAATGTGATGATCATTAAGCGGTAAATTGCCGTATCGTGCATGGGAGCAGCTGCTACTAGCCGACAAGCTCCACTAAATTGCTATTATCTCGCGATCAGCGATCGTCTAATGGCAAGCGATGCATCAAACACAACACATCCGCTTACGCCAGCACATCGGCCGCTTACTATCTGTGCGAAGTGATCAATCTCCGCGAAAAGAAAAGGGTTATGGTTTGTGATTCAAAAGCTAGCCCCAAAAAATGCAAATCAACTAATAATTGTTGTCATATATTTCCCGATCGGCATAATGATCAATCAATGGGTCAATGGGATGTGTTGGATGATGCAGATACGTTCATAACGTAGCTCTCTGTCATTAAAAGGTGATTACAAACGTTTGCCAAATCTCGATTGTCATTCCACCGTTGCCCAGTTGCTGACAAACCTGATACAATGGCCAATTATAAGTAGCGTGACTAAACGATCTGTTCGATCCAGGCCCAATCCGGGGGAGATGAAAACTATCATTAGGACCGTGCGTGTGTGGACGAAAAACATCGGGAGATCGGTTTTTGTTACGTCTGGATCGCGTTGCGGATAACATGCTTGATTATGCCTAATGCCCGTTGATATTATCTAATTTGTAATTGTACAGACACGTGCCTTCACAGTTCTTCCCTGATCACTCCTTTCTAGGTCGCATATGTAACGCTTCTTGAAGAGCGAACTTTGGGAGCTCAAAAAGAAGAGCGCCGAAGTACTTTCTACCACTACACCACTTGCTGTCTGTTCACCTAAATTGTGTTCAGGTGACCTCCTTTTCGAAACGGAAAAAGCGTCCTCCCGAAATCGCACCCAAGCGATACGGTCCGCCCGATACGGCGGTAAGTGGCCGCATACCAAGTACGCCTTGCATAAGCACGTCACCTCTCCAGCGTTTCTCAATAGGCCTTACCTTCGTGTCGTTGTTATTCATCGTGAATATTGATAATTAATCCATACAAAGGGAGTCGATGATCGCGATGCCGGCACGGGGGGTTTGCAATAGCAAGACCGTGGCGCTGATCAGCAGTTCGCACTTTGTTTGTTGTTCCGAATCGTCGCTCCGTAGGTTTTCAACAAGATCATGAAACACTCCAAATGCCAGCAGGGAATCACAACACTACACTAGACACTTCCATAGGAAACGACAGCAACGCGTCACCGCCGATGAAGCCACCCTGTTGATGAAATATGCATTACATACGCGGCTGGCAGTGGGGGGAGGTGGGATTTTTTTGTTTACCGACACTCTTTAACTCACATTAATTTTGTTTGGCTCCACTCGAAACACACTCGTACTACGCCGTTTCACTGGAAGTTGTTTTTTGGAACCATCACTTCACGAGGCACCTGAGACATTTGAGATTGCTCCAAACTTGAGAACTATATCGCAGAGCGAAGCGACAGAAGTAAAAATAAAAACACGGACAAACCGGAAACTCCGGGTCCCCAGATCACTCTCTCGTCATTCACACACACATACGCACCCAACCCCGCGATAGAACGGAAAAACGCAGCACGACTTTACGCACGCAACCAGTCTGAAAGCACGCGCGCTCGCGATTCGATGCGCGATCGGCAACGGTTCGGTAGAAAATGTGGCCGCGAACGCGAAAGCGGCAGCCGAAAAGCACGAAAC
>KZ069721.1:8323-32328 GCA_002091845.1 Anopheles cracens
GCTTGATGCGTTCCAATGTCCGGCTGTGGAACCAAATTCCGTGTTGAAGATTGGGACCACGGTGGGTTTTGGGATGACCCCAAATCTTGTTGCCGTTTTTTACGAATCTTCCCACACGTCTCTTCGTCCACGCAAACTCCTTGCGAGGGATCCCAATACAACGAACGGTACTGAGTGCAGCTGCTCCGGCTGTTGAGCGACTCAACGGTGCCGCATATCACGCCGTTGTAACGCACAATGTTCTTGCCAGGCAATCGTATGTTGCTGTTGTAAACCTCGTCCACTCTTGAAGAGGATAAATGTTGCTCCTTGGGAGCTGAAAGCAGCGCCGAACTGTACTGGATCTGGGGGCTTTGTGACTGCAGGTTGCGATCGCAGCAGTAACACCTGTTTTGCACCATTTTACAACCGTACGCTCTTGCGCATGTGTCCGGGTTGGTATACTGCGACAACTGGTACCCAGGTTTGATACAAATCCATGTGTTCATAGTTGTTTGTTGAAGTGGTTCCCTTATCTGCACCGGGCACAATTTATTTGCGGGTGCATAGCTAATACTCGCCACATGAAACCCGCATGTGGTGCTCTCTTGTTTAGAAGGCGTTCTACTGCAGGCGCAGCTCTGGCCATTGTCCACAGGCTCGCAGTTTTCTATGAGGGAGCACGTGTTTCTATCGGTGGGAAAAGTTAATTTATTTGCGAGAAAGCTCGACTGTGACTGTGGTTGCGGGTTCTGCTGCGGTGCTTGCTGTGGCCGCTTTTGCTGCTGCGGCCCCTGCCTTACTGGAGCTGTGGTTGGCTGTTGCGTTTGTGGAGGGTTTCGTACCGGTTGGCGAGTGGTGGGCTGCTCCTCTACACGTGATATCACGACGGGTTTCCTGGTTGGCTCGCTCTGGGGACTGGTTTCGGAAGGTTGCTCATCCAGTACGTTGGACAGGTTGCTTCGCGAGGGATCAAAGAGATCGTGCAAGCCCAGCTTAGCGAGGAGACTTCGCAGATGGAAGCGATTGGAGATCGACAGCTTCGGCATCACGACCATGCCCTTTTTCATGACCATACGGTCGATCATCCAGTTAATGTGGGACGCATCGAGCCAGGACATCGTATATTGCAGCTTCTGGCGGTTTGATTCGTTCGGCACGATGATATACATGGTTGATCTGCCTTTCTCGTACGGCAGTCCGATGATTTGCAATTTGTACTCCTGCGATGCATCGTAGTGTGGGAAGCACCCACTAGTGGCCATCGAGTCCATTTTGACTGACGGCTCCGACTGACCGTTCAGGTAGAACGGTCGCTGCCGCGTACCGAAAGGGGAAAACGTCGTCTCCCACTGTGCCTTGAAGTACAGCGCGTTGGCCACGATCATACGCGAGCTGAGCAAGACGTCCGGTGTGACAATCTCCTGTATCTTGCCTCTGGTGGCCCTCGAGCACCAATCGTTTATGGACGTGGCAGCACCGTTCGGATCGCCCACGAAGTCTAAATTTTCTATGGTACCATTATAGAACTGTTGTGTCGTGCGGAGGTAACGATTGCTCGGCTTTAGGCCACTCTGAAGGAACACCCCGTTTGCTACCGAAATCTGATGGCTGGGCAATCTGTTGGAAATGCGATCGTGGGGGTTTGTTCGGGAGAAAGATTGTAAGTTAAGTGGACGAAGTGGTTTGATATAGCTAGCTTGTAAACGTTGTCTATTAGCCAACAATCGAACAAACAATGGTTATGGGTGATATCGCGTCGTTCGTTGCTAAACTGCGGTACTGGAAGAACTAGCTAATGCCGAACATTTTCCAGTATAGTCTCTTAAAGTAGTGAATAAGCGAGCATGTGTAAATTTAGAAGCTAAAAAGCATTCAATATGGCTCTAGACACTATGAGGCTTTAGGCTCTAGAACTTATGAGCAGCATCCTACTAGACAACCAGTGATTCCATAAATGTCGCCTTTCACGATCTTCTGGCATGCCTGCAATATTTTAATTTCAGACCACTACCAGCACCTTCACCACCACCACTACAAGCACCACGGGTAGCTAAATGCGTGTGGGTGTGTATGTGTGAGTGTACGTGTATGTAAAATGAAAAAGCTCCTACTTAGGTGCAGTTGTGTTGTTTCGTTATTGACTGATACAAGATCGCTAAAATACATCGATAACATTGCTGGATATATTATACCAATACCAAGCGTCATTTGAATGTTTTTTGACGATGCATTAGTCAAACAACTCCCGGCAATGTGCTATTAAAACATCCTGCAAGGAATCCACCGGATGCGAATGCGTGTTCAACGAATGTATACATACAGAAAATCAATTTCACCAACATATAAAACGAAACACCAGTGCGAGATACATGTTGTGATCGCGTCCTATGGACGTCCCGACTAGTTATTGTAACTGCGAAAAGCGGTCAACTTACTCGTTCTGTTTGTTCGGCGACTCTGCATTCGGTTCATCCTCGTAGTCGTCCTCATCGTCCAGCCGGTTGCACTTATCGTTCAAGCGCCAGGTGACCAACGGCTCCAGACTGGGCTCATTCGACACCAGGTCCTGGAACAGTCGGCCGAAGCTGAGATGTATATCCCGGAACGACAGCTCCTGGGGGTTGAGGCCCATCACATTGAGCAGCTCCGTCTGCGTCTTGCCACCCGAACCAAGCAGCAGCAGCGACAAGGCGCCCGCAATGCTGACAGGGGAAAAGATTTCCGTCTTACTTTTCTGATTGGCGATGGCACCAGCAATCCGTTGGGCCAGATTGGTGACACTGTCCGACACCTTCTTCGTGTTCGTCGATTGCGGTTGCATGCGATTCGTTTGCTGCGTCACTTGAGCCTGTTTTTGTGCAAAGTTCTTCTGACCGGCGACGGGTCCGGCTACGAGCACGGTGGCTAGTAGCACTGCCGCCAGCATCCACGGCACCCTGGAGCCTGAATGCATTTTCACCCGTTTGCAACGATCTGGAAGAACAGAATGGGACAGTAAACGAAAACGATTATGTGGGCGTGAAGTTTGAGGAACAACGAATAGGCAGCGCGTTGCAATGAGCGTGATAAACTGGAAGCGAAGTTTGTCGTTTTATGATCCTATGGCAAAGATCCTATGGCACCTGCATTGATCAAGCATGAACTGTCCAACTACGGCTCTTCAACTAAGCCTTTAAAAATCACAGAAACAAATGTTCTTATTGACGAAGGACAGTTTCGTCAGTATCTGTCAGACATCTGTCAATAGATGTAACGAACCAAATTTCTCCCGGCAAAACAATTCTCCACGGTCATGTGAAACTCTGTTAGGACCGGTTTGCAGTGGTACGTTACGATGGCGAACGGAACGCCTCAACGCTACACCGGCAACAACATAGTCTGGCTAAGTGAGTGCGGCACGAGCCAAGGCTGTTTGTCGACGACGGAGCGCTGCGGACACGCTCGGAACTGGATTTCATCCGACGTCATCAGAAAAACCCAGAAATCTACTGTGCGGCACTACACCACAGCGGAACACGGCGTTGTTTGCCTGCGATCGGAAGTGATCCACACTGCTAACACGGCGGTTCGAAATCGCGCACGGGCACGTTTATTAGCACTTGAAGAAGCTAACAAATTGGAATCAAACAGACGAAATTCAATTAAAACTTCTGCCACCTACAGCAACAGCACACGGGAGTGAGCGGGCAGAAGGAGCACAAAGACAAGACGATCGTTTCTTGAGCAGTGACACTTCGACTCAAGGACACTCCTATTCGGACTCGCACTGTGGGCCGCAAAAGGCAAACACGGTTATCAGTCGCGTCGAAGGTCAACCTGCCTCTTGTAATAGACACAGGAGGCTTCATGAAGAACGCGCTATTTCGTTGCTGCACAAGATTTGCGTAATGATGCTTTTAGCAGCCGATACCACGGTCGCTTGCCGCCAGACGAAGATCCTGCTGGTGTATATTCCCGTTGGTGACGATATGATGATGCCCTACAGCTGGGCTTAGAATCCGGCTTGACCGTCTCGATGCCCGCACGGGGAGAAACTGACTGGCGAAATGTTTTGAAAACGCGGAAAAGATGTTACACTCGCGGGTCGTGCGAGCCCGGTCCAAACCGGTTGGGCGAATGGTGCTGTTAATGCCCAACCGATTCGGGCTTGGGACGTCTCGCTCGGACGCATTATGTCTATGTCTCAACATCTTCTTCCTCACCGTTGCTATCGCTTGTTCTTTCCACGATATTCTATCGAGTTCTGTCGCACCAATCAAACTGCTTCGTCTTCTAGTCCCCGCCGGGTGCAACACTTGTTCGCTGTCTGCAGACCATTGACACTGAATTGCTGGCCATTCAGAAAAAAGATGGTGCTGTTAATGCCCAACCGATTCGGGCTTGGGACGTCTCGCTCGGACGCATTATGTCTATGTCTCAACATCTTCTTCCTCACCGTTGCTATCGCTTGTTCTTTCCACGATATTCTATCGAGTTCTGTCGCACCAATCAAACTGCTTCGTCTTCTAGTCCCCGCCGGGTGCAACACTTGTTCGCTGTCTGCAGACCATTGACACTGAATTGCTGGCCATTCAGAAAAAAGTGTCCCCAGCCACCACCATGGTATGTGTCATTAGCTGATGCGATTTCGCCGAGCACGTTCGATCACCTTCGGTCTATATTTTCGAATGATGTGTATGCAAAAGTCAGGGACATTCGGGCTTAAAATTGATGGTCTTGGCGACTTCGTTGGTAGACAGCTCGCAACGGTTGATCCAAGGTCAGCAGAATATCTTGCATCCATCTGAAATTCTTCATTCACGGCCATCGAGATGGAACATAATCCGGTCAATATCCGGCCCTACCGATGGGGGAATTTAGCAACATCATCACTGCTGTTTTGCAGGTGGACCCGCACTTCCCATCACAACGTGCAAAGCTATCCGGCACGATGCGGACCTCCTGTTGACGTCAACCAAGGACGGTCGACGAGTAATTAAGCTGAGAACAATTATCAAAGCAAAATAAATCAAAATAATGCCTCATAATGGAGCTAAATTTAGAATAGGGGTGGAGTAACCACAGTAAAAACATGATTTCTATTTCATGAACATTTTCTGAATGACTTGAACAATCCCGTGTGCAGGCTTTCAGCAGCTAAAATGATGGCACATCGGCTCATTCCATTTGAGCTATACACACAACATTGATTATTGTATCAGTTTCCCAGGGACTCTTGACAAACAAACAAAATTGAACGGGATGTGTCGACCCATTTCTGTTTCGGTTACGGCACCATGGCCCCCGATGAAGCACGCGTGCACCAGTACGCTTATCAGTGGCTTGTACAGATTATTTTTCAAGAAGGCTAGCATAGTACTTTCTTGGTACTTACTGGACGATTCGTAGCATACAATACTCACATGGAACATTACGGGGAGGATGTACAAAGACACATTGTATGCTACTGAAACGCATATTGTCTACTAATCAACCCGCATTGTCCACCCTGGAGCTACTTTACATACGTTTACAGTCGGTGCATGTTTTACATAAGTCTCCCATGCATACATATTATTGTTGTTTTTTTCCCCGCTCATTAATGCGTACGGGTGATGTTTGCGTTTTCATCCGCAAAAACATACACCGCCGGATTTGGGTAAAGGAGGAGGACGCTGACATTTAGCACCTTTCGCCATCACGCGGCCACGAGCCGTGTCGAAGGCTTTCTTTTCATACCGTAGCAGTCGGTTCCGGGAGAGGAAAGAGGGGGAGGGCCAATCGGGTTTGCTTCCGTCCCGTCGGACAAACCGGTTTCCGGCTAGTACGGAGGCGGCCTGTGCAAATACTAAATCGCAACGTGTCAAGGACTGGGGTTCGTGATCCGCGTGATCTGCATGATAATACAGTTAACTGTACACAGCGCGTCCATCTTGACGCTGATCAGTTGGTTCATGATAGAGCTTCGGCTTCAGCGATGACGTGATTGAGAAAATGCTGTGCAGAGCAACAGTCACCACGCGCCTACTAGAGTCGTGGCTGCTGTTTAACGTGTGCGTCCTTGAACCCGCACCGGCAAGGTGAAGCCACGCCACGATAGTACACAAATTCAACATTTTCACTGCATAGGAAGCCTGTTTTAAGTGAGTCAGAACTGCTGCTTGAAGAATGGGAACTTGAACAAGTACACATTATAGAACTTCGTTTTGAAACGGCTCATCAGTTCAACGGAAACCTGATCATAACGGTAGGGTGCAAGCTTTCCGATGACCTCTCCGTCAATCGGACTGATAAGGAACATCTCTGTGCGTCTAGTCGCTTCCAGCGGTATGAAGTCGATTGGCTCGGACGAAAAAAGGAAATGGTTAGAATAATTCTCCGCATCTTCCTACCGTTGGGGCGCCTCTGCTAGCTAAGCTCGGGATATCGTTCGATAGCTGCTACGGCACGGAGCTGTCAGGTCAGTAAACTATTAGCAACCAATTTATTCTCACTGCACACGTACACCGCGTCGAACACAATGCACACGCGTTAAATTCCTCCACCCGACGCGGGCTCGCAAAATGTTCACTCAAGCCGCGCACCGAACGACGTGTAGAAGATCCCCGATCCGATTCGATGTCACTATAACTATATTGCGGTCCACAGGTTCCACTAGCGCAACACTGATCACGGCCAACGCATTTCGGTCAGCCGGAGCACATGAACTGGCCAAGAATCACGTCCTCTGAAACTACTACTGAAAAGTCGTCCAGCGGAGCCGCAACCACCATGCCCCCGGAATCATCCCCATCCTCAGAAACAGCAACTGTAATGTCTTCTAGCGTAGTAACAACCACTATGCCCAGCGAACAACCCATCAGAACAACCCCGTCCTATGAGGCAACGACTGGAATGCCAGTCAGCGAGGCAGCAACCACAATGTCCAGTGAAGAACCTTCAAAAATATCTTATCTCCGTCCTCTGAAACTACTACTGAAAAGTCGTCCAGCGGAGCCGCAACCACCATGCCCCCGGAATCATCCCCATCCTCTCAGGCAGCAACTGGAATGTCTTCTAGCGTAGCAACAACCACTATGTCCAGCGAAGAACCCATTAGAACATCCTCGTCCTATGAGGCAACGACTGGAATGCCAGTCAGCGAAGCAGTAACCACAATGTCCAGTGAAGAACCTACAAAAATATCCACGTCCTCTGAAACTACTACTGAAAAGTCTTCTAGCGGAGCAGCAACTACCATGCTCCCGGAATCGTCCCCATCCTCTGAGGCAGCAACTGTAATGTCTTCTAGCGTAGCAACAGCCACTATGCCCAGCGAAGAACCCATTAGAACATCCTCGTCCTATGAGACAACGACTGGAATGCCAGTCAGCGAAGCAGCAACCACAATGTCCAGTGAAGAACCTACAAAAATATCCACGTTCTATGAAACTACTACTGAAAAGTCTTCTAGCGGAGCAGCAACTACCATGCCCCCGGAATCATCCCCATCCTCTGAGGCAGCAACTGGAATATCTTCTAGCGTAGTAACAACCACTATGCCCAGCGAAGAACCCATCAGAACATCCTCGTCCTACGAGGCAACGACTGGAATGCTAGTCAGCGAAGCAACAACCACAATGCCTAGTGGATCAGCGAAGCAGCAACCACAATGTCCAGTGAAGAACCTTCAAAAATATCTTCGTCCTCTGAAACTACTACTGAAAAGTCGTCAAGCGGAGCCGCAACTACCATGCCCCCGCAAACATCCCCATCCTCTGAGGCAGCAGCTGTAATGTCTTCTAGCGTAGCAACAACCACTATGTCCAGCGAAGAACCCATTAGAACATCTTCGTCCTATGAGGCAACACCTGGAATGCCAGTTAGCGAAGCAGCAACCACAATGTCCAGTGAAGAACCTACAAAAATATTCACGTCCTCTGAAACTACTACTGAAAAGTCTTCTAGCGGAGCCGCAACTACCATGCTCCCGGAATCGTCCCCATCCTCTGAGGCAGCAGCTGTAATGTCTTCTAGCGTAGCAACAACCACTATGCCCAGCGAAGAACCCATCAGAACATCCTCGTCCTATGAGGCAACGACTGCAATGCCAGTCAGCGAAGCAGTAACCACAATGTCCAGTGAAGAACCTACAAAAATATCCACGTCCTCTGAAACTACTACTGAAAAGCCTTCGAGCGGAGCCGCAACCACCATGCCCCCGGAGACATCCCCATCCTCTGAGGCAGCAACTGTAATGTCTTCTAGCGTAGCAACACCCACTATGCTCATCGAAAAACCTACAGGAACATCCCTGCACTCTGAGACCAACCTTGAAATGTCTTCTAGCGAAGCAGCAACCACTATGTCCAGCGTAGCACCTTCAGTAACATCTTCGTCCTCAGAGGTTATTACGGAAGGGTCTACCAGCAAAGCAACAACCTCAATTAGCAGCGAAGAACCCAGAGAAACATCATTTTCTTCTGAAACTACTATCGCAATGCCTTCTAGTAAAACCACAAACGCTAATTCTATGAGTATGGTACCCACAGAAACTACACCATCTATTGTTTTTGCTAATGTTATAATTTCAAGCGAAACCAGTGTAGGAATGACTTCTTTATCAGAAACAGTTACTTCTATTACTTCTTCTCCATCAAATTCTGCTTCCAGCTCTACACCATCTGCTACAAACAGTACATCACTAACTACATTATCAACACAAACGACTTCTTTGCCAATATCTTTGTCATCCACATCAAGTTCATCTTCTACTGCAAATAGTCCAACATCAATACAACCTACTACTAGTTCTTTTAATTCTACTGTCACAATCACTACGACTGAAAGCCAAACACCTTCAACCATTTCTTCCACGGTGTCTTCTTTCAATTCAAACTCTTCCATAACTACTTCTAGTTCCACGTCATCAATAACGACACATCCTACTGCTTCCGGTTTGATAGTATCTATAAATACAACCACATCTTCACCTACAAGCACCACTAGTTCTAGTAAACCTTCTAGTATCCAATCGGTGTGGCTTGCAGCAAATTTTCTTACGAACGCACCTCCATCTGCTCTGCAGATTGCCACGAAACCTTCAAGTAGTACTAATTCTCCAAGCAATTCCTTCCTTTATCAAAAACCAACCCCTATTGCTGGATCGGGTATATTTTATGCCACAAAACCAACACAAAAACCGAATATTTCGGCTGGATCTTTAACAAATCCGGGAACACTGCAAATAGTGTTTCCGTATCTAAATTCTAGACCGGCATCTAAAAGTTTTAAACAGTTCGATCTCGATGTTAATCAAACTACAAAGAAACACTATGC
Organism: Anopheles cracens; assembly: GCA_002091845.1. Classification (NCBI taxonomy): domain Eukaryota; kingdom Metazoa; phylum Arthropoda; class Insecta; order Diptera; family Culicidae; genus Anopheles; species Anopheles cracens. Next base: position 17,603 of record KZ069721.1, read on the forward strand.
GAACCCACACTGGTACCCTGGATTACCCCGCCAGTAGATGCATTTTAAATTTACGTTTAATAAAACACGATAGCAGAATTCTGAATAAATATGAATACTTGTATAGAAAACATATAGAAGGTAAAAATGAAAAGCAAATCTCGTTTATGATTTTGCCATCCAAACATTCGCTACGATTTTGTGAAGCTTTTGGCCAGGTGAGCAATGCGCGATGCAAATCAAACTTTTGATTAGATGGCTAAACAATCAGTTTCTGACAGCTCTCCATGTACTTCGTTATATCCGTAGCTGCATAGTCACTCCTGCGTTCCAAGGTATGAGCCAGTACAGATTGGAACCAACCAATTTTTTGGTAGATATTATTCACATATCTATGTGATTTTCACATACATTACAGTGTTCGACAGTACGACGATTTGTTAATAAATAATTATAATAAGAATAGGAATTTCTTATGCGATCATCCTCGATATGCGTTTTCATATTTCACGGTTTTCTTGACAAAATTTGGATACACTATATTGAATGCTAATTACATGCTAGTTACATTCAAAATTCTCTTGATTTTACGATTGTAGAAACAGATAGAATGCTTATAATACATGATTTGTAAATATTTTTAAGAAGATACTCTGGTCATATGAATCAACATAACTAATCAAAAATACCAACGAACGGAGGTGTCTGCACAATCATTAATGGTGATATTCAAGGACATTTTTTATGATCTTAATCCTATCGGCTTGTGAATGGTCAGTGCTACCAGGAAAGGTTTTAAAGCTCCAAAACAGGTTGCGATCCAAAAGAAGGCTTACTAATGGCATACCAGTTCATGCCAAGGAGCACGCATTACGTTAGTTACGTTACATTGTGCCACACCCTGGTGTGAGCCAAATTATGACTGTGATTGCACAACCTACCCCAAATATTGTTTATAATTGTACCGAGCAATCCGTTTTGTCATTCACTTCATCAGATAAGATTTTTTTCATCAAATTCCAAACCATGAAAACACTTCGCCCTTGAGCCTCCTTGCAAAACTCCTTACACGTAAAACCTTGGATGTGCAATTCATGTATAGTGAGGATTAAACGTGCCATTGAATAATCGATGCCCGAATATCAACCGTCGACCTTGAAAAGGGACACATTATTTCCTCCGCGGCAGATCTGAATGAAGTGAATTCGTAAGTCGCATGCACATGGCATGACACCTTTGTAATTAAACGAAACAGAACCTGTATTCCATTTTTGGATAGTACCCTCCACTAAAATTTCACACAAAGTCAGCACACACACACACACACTTCTACGTACCTGAGGCAAAATCGACACAAAAAAACTGGTATTCGTCAAACCTTTTAAATTGCTGCGCCGATTGGTGTTGGTTTTCATCGAAGAGAAAGTAGTTTCGAATGTCTCTTGCAGTGAAAGGATTCCTGAACAATTGTTTTAAACATCTACCAACCGCAGCATCTCTTTAACTCCTTTCTTGACTCCTATGCAACTGGATCTAGTGTTCATTATGCTGCCTCCACATCGGTGACAGTGCAGCAGACAACATATGCGCAGGTTAAGAACAGACTTAAGATATGGAACGGAAGATGTACTACCGAAGTGGAGCAAAACGAATTGTTCACCAGAAAACAGGTCATTCGAAATTGGAACATCGATTTATCTTTGAATAATCAATGCGGAGGTCAGGTTAACATCTTTAACCGGCTGCGCCTGTCATTTCGTTAAAGGTGTAAGCAAATATTAACAAAATTTTGACCAAAGTTTTGAGTATTGTCCTTTCATAGTATCATTGAATTTAATTCATTCGCTTCGCTTTTATATTCAACGTATAAAATTTTTGGGACATTAAAAAATGAAAACGAACAATAATCAAAATGCGTTGTTTTTTCATTATTTTGTTAATTAAATTCAATAATTAAATTAAATTATTATTAAAATCAATAATTAAAATATGCGAAGTACATGGTATGTGGTCTCATGTAGATCGAGCATTTTAGATCGATAATATGAGATATAGTTCGCTTCCTGACGCAACTAATTTATTAATTGTCCTAGCATCATTTCTTGGGCGTACAGGACATGACAGGAACCAACATCCCATCTGTACCGTTTACCCCTGCAAGGGCTAACTATTCGGTTATGGTGATAAAAATCAGTCCAGCAGGTGGAATGCATAACGACGCAGGCCGTTACATCAAACGAAGTTTAATTTAAAAACTTAAAAACAATAGTATTAAAATATTGTTAATAGCCATCTGAAGTGAGTGCGTTTTATACAAAGAACTATGAATATGAATTCTTACGGCTATATAAAACAAAAATCAAATAAGTATACGAAAGAGAGTATATTCATTTAGCCATGATTAAATAATTGAATTTCACATTCACAGCATGATTTTCTTTGGTCAAAAATAAATCCATGCAAAAAATAATCACCGATGTTTAATTTAACAAATGCACTCAAGTTGGATAAAGATACGAATAAAAACCAATTTAACTACTCGCAACTGTTTTGTCGTCCCACATTCACTCCCATTAAAGTGTTCTTTCTATCTTATCACATTTAAAAGAGGTAGGTCTAGTTAACACTATCTGATCAATAAAATAGTTACAATCAAATCCGAACAAACACATTTAATTTAAAATTCGGTCGTTCGACAAGAACCGACAAGTTCTTGTTACCAAAGAAATCGTGTCTCAACGCAGAAAGAATTTAAAACAAAATGTAAACAAAACTACAACACAACACATATTTCAGAATGATATAAATAATGCCGGGACGAGAAGAGACAGTTTAGACAGTTGCAGGAATAATATCTTTACGTTAGTGTTGATACAAACATTTGCACATTTGTCTGCGTTGCGAAGCCCTACAATTAACACATATGGCATTACCTTCAGGAGCGTTTACCATGTACGGAAGATTTTCATTAAGGCAGGTCACTACTTTTCCTGCTGCTTGGTGTGTACGAATGATGAAGCAGGTTTATGAACAGGGGATTAAAAAAATCACTTCTTACATTTCCTACCGATGCAGCTAGCCAATTTTTGGACTAAAATATTTTAAAATCCATATTCATAAAATCCATAAAATCCATCCATCCATATCCAATCCATATATTTTTTTTAAATCCATATACTGTCAACAAAAAACCCATAAAAATGGGCATTAGAAATAATTGCATCGTGTAAACAATGCATAGATAAACTATATTGTTGTAGACGCTGCAAATAGCCAATATAGTAAAATGAACAACAATATAATAAAATCAAAAGATAAATTCAAAAACTTCAGACGCAGTAATCACCCATACCATCTGAGATTTTGGTTCGTTATTGTTGGCCTACCCACGAAACGAAATGCTAAGAAGAGTTTCACAGGTTAAGAAAAGTTTCATGTGACGTGTATCAACAAATTTCATGTTAACCTATACACCGGTCGGAGTATTTACACTTCGTATGGCGGCTTGGAGGGAAGTAGAGAGAAAGTAGTTTTACTTGTTTCCTTGAAAAAGAAAGGCATTCTCATGGATTCTATAAAAGATCCTACAAACGCTCACCGGTTATTCAGTTTTGTTCTTTACTTCAGTGTAGTCAGTGTTAGCTTGTGGTTGCAGTAGTTCGTCGTTCGTTTCGGATTATGGCTCAGCCGAAAAAATTGTTTCGATCGCTGTTATTTCTAATTATTGTTTGGAATGTTCTCAGCAAATCTGAAGCAAGCAAATCTGAAAGTATTACTTACTATGGCACCTACGATAGCAGTCTTGAAACATGTTTCTACTATAGAATTCTTAAAGGACACAGAAACCCTACTCGGTTACATATTGATTCAGTAAGTATTGAAATAAAATGTTACAAACAGCAGTAATCTATGGTTATGAGTGTAAAAGATAAGTGTGCTAAACGATGCGAAGACTAAACAAAAAAAGTGTAGCATCAATTGAAAGAAAAGTGCTTTTCAATTGTGACAGTACGATAACAAAAGGATACAACGAAGTGAAAGATACAGATTCTAGAAACCCGCTCTTATGAGCTCTTATGAGGTGTTAACGTGTTCCTTACTTCATAAGGTGCTTCAATGAATTCATTTTCTGAGTTTGTTCTGTGTGCTATCTAATGCAATAATATAATGAAGAAGACGAATAATCATGAATGGATGGCCGAGAATGTGTAATTTCCTGTAGCAACAAAAAAACAAACACTTTGATCGCAAAAAAGCAGGACGAACAAGAATTTTAAAAACATACTGAAATATGAAATATGAAGCATGAAATATCTAGGTGACTCACCAAAATTTAACTTTCACCCCAAGCTTTTCACCCTAAGAAAGGGACAGTTATCACTATGCTTCTTTATATTACAGACAATTATGCATTCGATATCATTACATATAACATAAACTAGCTTCATTAACAAAAATTCGGCTATTCATGATTGTTCTTCTTATTCATTCTATTTTTGCACAATAGAAATATAAATGCAAAAGAAACAAAACTGCTAGTATTCCACATTCCTTTCTACTAGATAGTATACATATCAATACCAGAAAATGACTTCATAAATGAACCTTTTGAAATTAGAACGTGACCAAAGAGGTCGTGCGATTATAATTGTAATCTTAAATTCTTTTCCGAACCATCTGAGATTGTAGTTTTTGTTGGGCTATCCGTGAAACGAAATGCGCGGAAGAGTTTCATGATGTGACGGGTATTAACACATTTCATGTGAACCCAAAAACCCGGTAGAAATATTTACACTTCGTATGGCGGCTTGGGGTGAAGTAGAGATAAAGTAGTTTTACTTGTTTCATCGTAATACGTTAAATGTGTATAAAACATAACTAGCGTCACCCTGGGTTTTAAAAAAAATATATTTCGTTTTGCCTTGATTTTATTTCAATTTAAATTTAATGTATATAGTATCAAGGACAAGATAATAATTTTAGTAATATAATAACATACTTGATATGTTGTCATTACACTCAAGCAATTAATTGATCATAATTTAACTCTTGTTTACTATTGAAATGATTCGCCATCTGGACCGATTTCTATATATAAGAGTTTAAACAAACAAAGAAATTCACTTTCATTAGCAGCTGCCCAAAAAATTGAAGAAAAATATGTCATAACTTAACTGTGTTTTTGCGGTTGCACTAGTTACATACTGGATATAGTAAACGAGTACATATGTAATCGTTTGCTTAAGCTTTATCGTCATTACAAACAACATTGGAAATGGATCATGAATAAAACATATGCGTTTCTATACATTACCATTATATTAACCACAAAAGAAAAAAATGCGAATAACACGTTCTTTTACACATGGAAGTTTCATAATTTAATTACGATTATAAATATACGTAAAACATATATTATATATATACATAAAATCGCTCAATTGAACCAAACAATTGCAACCTTTTTTTGTTACAGAATATAAGTGATAGAGTTCAATTCCCACTGTGACGACGCCCACAACTCCAAGAACGCCACCATCTACTCCTTCAACAACACATTCTACCACCATGTCTACGCCATCTACAACCGAATCTACGAGACCGTCATCAACAATAACTCTTCCCACTGTGACGACGCCCACAACTCCAAGAACGCCACCATCTACTCTTTCAACAACACATCATTCCACAATGCCTACACCATCTACAACCGAGTCTACGCGACCGTCATCGACAATAACTCTTCCCACTGTGACGACGCCAACAACTCCAAGAACACCACCATCTACTCCTTCAACAACACATTCTACCGCCATGTCTACGCCATCTACAACCGAATCTACGAGACCGTCATCGACAATAACTCTTCCCACTGGGTATACACCAACAACTGAAGAAACGCCACCATCAACTTCTTCAACAACACATTCTACCACCATGTCTACGCCGTCTACAACCGAATCTACGAGACCGTCATCGACAATAACTCTTCCCACTGTGACGACGCCCACAACTCCAAGAACGCCACCATCTACTCCTTCAACAACACATTCTACCGCCATGTCTACGCCATCTACAACCGAATCTACGAGACCGTCATCGACAATAACTCTTCCCACTGGGTATACACCAACAACTGAAGAAACGCCACCATCAACTTCTTCAACAACACATTCTACCACCATGTCTACGCCATCTACAACCGAATCTACGAGACCGTCATCGACAATAACTCTTCCCACTGTGACGACGCCCACAACTCCAAGAACGCCACCATCTACTCCTTCAACAACACATTCTACCACCATGTCTACGCCGTCTACAACCGAATCTACGAGACCGTCATCGACAATAACTCTTCCCACTGAGTATACACCAACAACTGATGAAACGCCAACATCAACTCCATCAACAACACATTCTACTACAATATCTACGCCATCTACAACCGAATCTACGAGACCGTCATCGACAATAACTCTTCCCACTGGGTATACACCAATAACTGATGAAACGCCACCATCTACTCCTGCAACAACACATTCTACCACCATTTCTACGCCATCTACAACCGAATCAACGAGACCGTCATCGACAATAACGCTTCCCACTGTGTCAACACCAACGACTTCAAGAACGCCACCATCTACTCCTTCAACAACACATTCTACCACAATGTCTACGCCATCTACAATCGAATCTACGAGACCGTCATCAACAATAACTCTTCCCACTGTGTCGACGCCCACAACTCCAAGAACGCCACCATCTACTCCTTCAACAACGCACTCAACCACCATGTCTACGCCATCTACGAGACCGCCAGCCACAATAGTTCTTCCCACTGTGACGACACGAGTTCCTGGAATACCACCATCCATTCCCTCAACAACATCACGAGGACTTTCATCTACAACAACAAGCAGTTCGTATAAAACTACAGATCCGTATTCCTCTGACCTTGGATCACCTGCATCAATGTTAGAAGTGGCTACGGCATCTTCTTCGAACCCATCAGAACTACCGTCTGATTCTTCGGGCTCCGCACCTCATGTTACGGTTACGTTGGCTTCAAATAGTCCTCTCATTTCCCCCTTCGGCTCATCTTTTATTGCCAATGCCAACTCAAACAATGCACTTCCACCAAGTGATGCACCAACTCCTTTGCAAAGACCACAGAAACCGCAAATCGTTATTCCGTTCTTATTTGCCAAACCTCCTTCAACGAATCAGCAAAACATGAGATACCATTTGTATGGCATTAAGAACGACAAAAAACAAAATCACAATGTTCGCTGGCTTCAACGATTGAAGTGACGTAACAATAGTCATGAATATGATCTATTATCACTTTGATTTATCATGGTGATCTGTTTCATCTTCTTCTTTTAGCTCTCTGTTTGAATATATAATGAAGGCCCAAACAAATGTTTAATTAACTGTAAAATAAAACATTATTTGTTTTTTTCTTCGAGATATGTGGAAGCTTGAGTAGAGAAAAACGTCTTAATGAAGTAGATACTAATACAGATGTCGTCACTGATTATTTTATTTATATTTGTTTCCCAATACCTAGTCATTTAGCAAAATCTTTTGTAAAAAGAACTAGCAAAATAACCTATGGAACGATTATTTCGGCTATTTGTTTCCGTTGTCCTACTGTTATTTTAACTAATTCTGTCAGATTATTCTAGAATAAACTCATAAAACAAATAAAAAGTAACTAAAATGAGCTTTAAATTCATATCATTTATAACCACAAAAAACACAACGTTTGATCAAACATTCACGACAATTTCATCCATATGTTTTAAATAAATAATAAAACTCGCCTGATATAAAATGTACACACCACCACTGTTAAACTCTTTCCGTAGAATTCTTGGACCATTTCTCTTTCCAATACGCACATTTGACTGCCGAAAAAGTGATGAAAGCTATGTGTTTCGAATTGCTAAGTGCAAAATGTAGGTTAAACAATTTTTGGTTCGCAGACTGTATCTTTTCAATCGTAATTCCACATTTAATGCTTCAACAGCACTTTGTTCTGCAGTGCTCAAATAGCACGGTATGGAAGAAACTCTCGTAGTGAAAAGTATTTAATGGCGATGATAATAACTTGAAAATAGAATAGTACACAAAATACAATAATAAACCTGATGTACGCATTTCGTGGCCAGAGAAACTGGCCAGAAAATAATTACTGTTAAACAAAAACCGATATCGTCAATTTCTACCAAACACCAACAGTTCCAATCTTTAGGTGGATTTAAAGAGAAAGGTATGTTTTTTCGAAAGCAATTTTCACATATTAACAACCAATCATCAGACCGTCTATACTGCGGCATATTAACACCCATTAACACCAAAACCGAGACTGTTATAATGTTGGTCAGTAGTTTACAAAGGATGATGATAACTTTGATTTATTTTTCAATGCATATTCTATATATTGGACTCCAATATAAATTCTTTTCAATATGTATAGTAACATCGCCGTTAAATGCAATATAAAAAAGATAATAAACGAAGGAGAATTTAGTACTATGAAGCATGGACTATGCCGTCATTTGAATCTCTCTACCTGTCTCTAAAATGAAAGACATGACAAATGGTTCAACAAAAGATAATGAGGATGGGCGTTGTTTTAACTTATCGACTTCCAAATTCCAGCATTTTTAACAAGATAAGTTTGTTTAGTGTGAACAAAATACTTACAACGAATCATGAAACACCGTCGTCAATATTCCAGCTACTGTAAAATAAGCTGATGATTTGCTGTTTTTACCAGCACCGAATAATTAACGCACAGCAAACAAGCAGCAAATCAAAGAATATACCGGCAAGCCGTAAAAAAAATAACCACATCCGTCACTAGCACGTGAGGTATTTTTTAATAAGGTGCTGCCATTATGCACGGGTTTTGAAAGACATAGCAATGGAAATTGCAAACCCAGACAAAATGAATTTTTAATTTTCATATTCATATTTTGCAATGTCATAGAGGCTCAACATAAACAGAATATCTCAGGCGAAGAATTGTTAACGAACGTTCTAAGGGGGACGATAAATATGCTAACTTAGAATCAGGTTTGATCTGTTGGGGAAAATCCATCTGGACTTTCTGGACCAACCCTGAAGTTGGCTATGGTAAAACCCCGTCCAGGCGAAAGTCAAGGTTATAAGAAAATTTCAGAGTTGAAATAAAGCCTCACCGGTGTTCCTCGCTGCAGGTATCGGACAGCGAGAAACTGAACATGCGTCGATAGAAACGAGAATAATGGAGCGTTGGCTCCACTAATTGTGTATATTAGCATCATAGCACAAAAGTTATAATTTTGGAACTATTGATAGATTTTATTGACTCGTCTATGGTTGGTGAAACACATTTCGAGCTTATTCTCTTGGCAACACTACGGCTAGTTTCAAATTCTACATTTAACTGCAGAACGACTGTCCTAGCCTGGAAACAACTTCGGAAAATCTGGAACCTGAAAACTCGGATTCAGGTTCCATCGAACATTTGCAATCTCATTTTCATTCTAGCATTTCTGAGCAGAAATCCCGGTATCGCATACTGGCTAATCTAAGGGGGTAGCCTATACGTGGGCTAGTTTATTTTTTGGAGTCACTTTATTGAAACCTCGATAATTAAATTTATTACCCATCTCCGCGATCAACGTCCAGCAAGCTGCTTTGGTCAGTTCCGGAAGCGTTACTCGGTCATTTAAATTATGTTTTGAGCCAGTTATCAACGTAAATTTCGATAGGACCCAGAACGCTCTCGGTTTATGCTGAGCGGATACCGAGCTTAGAAAATTGACCCAGTAACCTTCAGCGCATGGTACTGCATGACGGCATCTGATTATCCGTCTTCGTTTTGGGCACTCTTGCGCGAAACCTTCCTGCCATTTGTAGAACTGATGCTAGTCATGTGGAATGTGTAGTACCTGGAAATGTGTAGTAGCGCTGTGCCACACGTGTGACATATGCATCACGGTCGTTCCTACTATTAAGCACTGTAAACAAATGACGAATTTTTGTTTAAACAAATCCTCATTAACTGCAACACCGGAACTGCGTACAGTGGAAACAGTCACCGCAAAATGGGTGGAAGAAAACGAAAAAAAAAAAACACTCGAACGCCATATCCGTTCTGAGCAAGCCGTTTGCTAATGGGTGGGACTTTCCCGACGGCAATGGTCTATTGCCTGCCCCACAACAGCCCGGACTAATGTTTTGTCAACATATTTTAGCACCAAAAACCTGCCCGTTACGGTACGTAATCGCACAGAAATTGAACAACAATGGAGTGGTGCTGTTTTTGTGCCCATGCCCTCACTCGGGCGCACCAATCCCCCAATCCTTCCTTATTGCCTGCTCGCCAGCTGTCATCGCGTTCGCGGAGATCGGTACGGGAGTGAGTACATCCAATATGACGATCCCCACAGCGATCATGGCACTCGCGGTCGGGCACTCGCCGACTTCGCAAACGAACGAACCAATGCGAAGGGAGACGAAATGACATATGATCGCGGGCGCCGCGTTCGCTCCGAGCGCGATGGGAGATGATCGTGCCCAGCGCACCCCCAACCCTTCCCCCCCCCGCCCCCTTGGGATTGCGTGACGCGCACGGTTTATAGTTTCGCACCGGTCGGACAAGTTTCCAGTGCTCGGCAAACCAGATCTCGGAAAGGTTGCCCTCCCCGGTACGGTCGTTTTTTTGTTCGCGGGATTCGGTAGAGCTCACCGAAGATCGTCGATCGAGTGGAGCGCATGTTTGTCTGCGCGCGTGTGTGTGTGGGTGCGGTGTGTGCCGTGTGGACGCTGCTGAAGCTGTGAGTGTGCGATTAGATGATACCCGCGACGCAGAACATACGGAATCAGTGATTCTTGGCCAGTTCATGTGCTCCGGCTGACCGAAATGCGTTGGCCGTGATCAGTGTTGCGCTAGTGGAACCTGTGGACCCCAAGATAGTTATAGTGACATCGAATTGGCTCGGGGATCTTCTACACGTCGTTCGGTGCGCGGCTTGAGTGAACATTTTGCGAGCCCGCGACGGGTGGAGGAATTTTGCGCGTGTGCATTGTGTTCGACGCGGTGTACGTGTGCAGTGAGAATAAATTGGTTGCTAATAGTTTACTGACCTGACAGTTCCGTGCCGTAGCAGCTATCGAACGATATCCCGAGCTTAGCTAGCAGAGGCGCCCCAACGGTAGGAAGATGCGGAGAATTATTCTAACCATTTCCTTTTTTCGTCCGAGCCAATCGACTTCATACCGCTGGAAGCGACTAGACGCACAGAGATGTTCCTTATCAGTCCGATTGACGGAGAGGTCATCGGAAAGCTTGCACCCTACCGTTATGATCAGGTTTCCGTTGAACTGATGAGCCGTTTCAAAACGAAGTTCTATAATGTGTACTTGTTCAAGTTCCCATTCTTCAAGCAGCAGTTCTGACTCACTTAAAACAGGCTTCCTATGCAGTGAAAATGTTGAATTTGTGTACTATCGTGGCGTGGCTTCACCTTGCCGGTGCGGGTTCAAGGACGCACACGTTAAACAGCAGCCACGACTCTAGTAGGCGCGTGGTGACTGTTGCTCTGCACAGCATTTTCTCAATCACGTCATCGCTGGAGCCGAAGCTCTATTATGAACCAACTGATCAGCGTCAAGATGGACGCGCTGTGTACAGTTAACTGTATTATCATGCAGATCACGCGGATCACGAACCCCAGTCCTTGACACGTTGCGATTTAGTATTTGCACAGGCCGCCTCCGTACTATCCGGAAACCGGTTTGTTCGACGGGACGTAAGCAAACCCGATTGGCCCTCCCCCTCTTTCCTCTCCCGGAACCGACTGCTACGGTATGAAAAGAAAGCCTTCGACACGGCTCGTGGCCGCGTGATGGCGAAAGGTGCTAAATGTCAGCGTCCTCCTCCTTTACCCAAATCCGGCGGTGTATGTTTTTGCGGATGAAAACGCAAACATCACCCGTACGCATTAATGAGCGGGAAAAAAACAACAATAATATGTATGCATGGGAGACTTATGTAAAACATGCACCGACTGTAAACGTATGTAAAGTAGCTCCAGGGTGGACAATGCGGGTTGATTAGTAGACAATATGCGTTTCAGTAGCATACAATGTGTCTTTGTACATCCTCCCCGTAATGTTCCATGTGAGTATTGTATGCTACGAATCGTCCAGTAAGTACTAAGAAAGTACTATGCTAACCTTCTTGAAAAATAATCTGTACAAACCACTGATAAGCGTACTGGTGCACGCGTGCTTCATCGGGGGCCATGGTGCCGTAACCGAAACAGAAATGGGTCGACACATCCCGTTCAATTTTGTTTGTTTGTCAAGAGTCCCTGGGAAACTGATACAATAATCAATGTTGTGTGTATAGCTCAAATGGAATGAGCCGATGTGCCATCATTTTAGCTGCTGAAAGCCTGCACACGGGATTGTTCAAGTCATTCAGAAAATGTTCATGAAATAGAAATCATGTTTTTACTGTGGTTACTCCACCCCTATTCTAAATTTAGCTCCATTATGAGGCATTATTTTGATTTATTTTGCTTTGATAATTGTTCTCAGCTTAATTACTCGTCGACCGTCCTTGGTTGACGTCAACAGGAGGTCCGCATCGTGCCGGATAGCTTTGCACGTTGTGATGGGAAGTGCGGGTCCACCTGCAAAACAGCAGTGATGATGTTGCTAAATTCCCCCATCGGTAGGGCCGGATATTGACCGGATTATGTTCCATCTCGATGGCCGTGAATGAAGAATTTCAGATGGATGCAAGATATTCTGCTGACCTTGGATCAACCGTTGCGAGCTGTCTACCAACGAAGTCGCCAAGACCATCAATTTTAAGCCCGAATGTCCCTGACTTTTGCATACACATCATTCGAAAATATAGACCGAAGGTGATCGAACGTGCTCGGCGAAATCGCATCAGCTAATGACACATACCATGGTGGTGGCTGGGGACACTTTTTTCTGAATGGCCAGCAATTCAGTGTCAATGGTCTGCAGACAGCGAACAAGTGTTGCACCCGGCGGGGACTAGAAGACGAAGCAGTTTGATTGGTGCGACAGAACTCGATAGAATATCGTGGAAAGAACAAGCGATAGCAACGGTGAGGAAGAAGATGTTGAGACATAGACATAATGCGTCCGAGCGAGACGTCCCAAGCCCGAATCGGTTGGGCATTAACAGCACCATTCGCCCAACCGGTTTGGACCGGAAATTTAGACTTCGTGGGCGATCCGAACGGTGCTGCCACGTCCATAAACGATTGGTGCTCGAGGGCCACCAGAGGCAAGATACAGGAGATTGTCACACCGGACGTCTTGCTCAGCTCGCGTATGATCGTGGCCAACGCGCTGTACTTCAAGGCACAGTGGGAGACGACGTTTTCCCCTTTCGGTACGCGGCAGCGACCGTTCTACCTGAACGGTCAGTCGGAGCCGTCAGTCAAAATGGACTCGATGGCCACTAGTGGGTGCTTCCCACACTACGATGCATCGCAGGAGTACAAATTGCAAATCATCGGACTGCCGTACGAGAAAGGCAGATCAACCATGTATATCATCGTGCCGAACGAATCAAACCGCCAGAAGCTGCAATATACGATGTCCTGGCTCGATGCGTCCCACATTAACTGGATGATCGACCGTATGGTCATGAAAAAGGGCATGGTCGTGATGCCGAAGCTGTCGATCTCCAATCGCTTCCATCTGCGAAGTCTCCTCGCTAAGCTGGGCTTGCACGATCTCTTTGATCCCTCGCGAAGCAACCTGTCCAACGTACTGGATGAGCAACCTTCCGAAACCAGTCCCCAGAGCGAGCCAACCAGGAAACCCGTCGTGATATCACGTGTAGAGGAGCAGCCCACCACTCGCCAACCGGTACGAAACCCTCCACAAACGCAACAGCCAACCACAGCTCCAGTAAGGCAGGGGCCGCAGCAGCAAAAGCGGCCACAGCAAGCACCGCAGCAGAACCCGCAACCACAGTCACAGTCGAGCTTTCTCGCAAATAAATTAACTTTTCCCACCGATAGAAACACGTGCTCCCTCATAGAAAACTGCGAGCCTGTGGACAATGGCCAGAGCTGCGCCTGCAGTAGAACGCCTTCTAAACAAGAGAGCACCACATGCGGGTTTCATGTGGCGAGTATTAGCTATGCACCCGCAAATAAATTGTGCCCGGTGCAGATAAGGGAACCACTTCAACAAACAACTATGAACACATGGATTTGTATCAAACCTGGGTACCAGTTGTCGCAGTATACCAACCCGGACACATGCGCAAGAGCGTACGGTTGTAAAATGGTGCAAAACAGGTGTTACTGCTGCGATCGCAACCTGCAGTCACAAAGCCCCCAGATCCAGTACAGTTCGGCGCTGCTTTCAGCTCCCAAGGAGCAACATTTATCCTCTTCAAGAGTGGACGAGGTTTACAACAGCAACATACGATTGCCTGGCAAGAACATTGTGCGTTACAACGGCGTGATATGCGGCACCGTTGAGTCGCTCAACAGCCGGAGCAGCTGCACTCAGTACCGTTCGTTGTATTGGGATCCCTCGCAAGGAGTTTGCGTGGACGAAGAGACGTGTGGGAAGATTCGTAAAAAACGGCAACAAGATTTGGGGTCATCCCAAAACCCACCGTGGTCCCAATCTTCAACACGGAATTTGGTTCCACAGCCGGACATTGGAACGCATCAAGC
>KZ069721.1:35186-47413 GCA_002091845.1 Anopheles cracens
ATCGCGAGCATGACCAGCGACCGGCTGAACGCGATGATCGACAACATGACGATCAAGACCTCGATCATACTGTTCCCGAAGATGCACATCAGCAACACGATCGATCTGAAGCGCACACTGCAGCTGCTTGGTCTGCGATCGATGTTCAAACCGGAGCAGAGCAATCTTTCCGGCATGACCGGCGAAACCACCCTGCCGGATCAACCGATGCGGACAGTCAACCGGGTGACAGGGCTGTCGTCATTAACACCGGATCTGCGACCGGCGCTAAACATGCCGGCGTACCGACCCGTCACAACAACATCAAAGGTAAACGAGCTACAGCACGCGCTGGTATTCCGCGTCGGTGCTGATGAGTCCGAGACAAACGCAACGGTCACGGAAGCACCGTCCAACGACACGACCGTTCCGCTCACGACGGAGAATGGCGAATCGGAGACGCTGGTGCCATTGACCACTACACCTCGCACTGGTATGCGCGCATTGTCCAGAAGGAAGGAGCGTGACGTTAGCTACAAGGTGCCGAGCAGCAAACACGCCCAGGCGGGACCGCTCAGCAGCAAGGATTTCATCCTGAACAAACGCATCGTCAAGGAGAATGGGCCGGTGGGCAAGAAGAGCCTGCGGCGGCGCAGCAAACGGGCCGCCCAGCAGCTGTACGTGAGCAACGCCGTCCACCAGGTCGACCTGGAGGTGAACGAGACGGGCACCGAGGGCGGTGCGGCCACGATCGTCACCCTCAACCGGTCCGGCACGAGCATCGTGTTCCGCGCGGAGACGCCATTTTTGCTGGTGATTCGCAACGACCGTACCAAGCTCCCGCTGTTCTATGGTGCCGTGTACCATCCGACCAGCTGAATGCAGCACAGCTTGGACCGATTGGGCGAAGTGCGGGAAGGAAGAACGACTTCTCAGCGGTGAGAAACTGGAGTGCAATTCACGTGTGCTGTGCGGAGCGAGCGTGATAAGTTTAGGAGTCTTTAACCAGTGACACAGATTCAGATAATTGCTCGGGTCAGAGAATATTATAGCAGAAAACGACGAATAAATACGGCTACTCCTCATAAATACGGTTAGTTCTCGTGTTTCTTTTCACTATACGATGTGCCACCGGACACCTGACGTTGTTGTGAACGCGTTAAGAAGCGTGTTATCCCTGAGAAATAGAGAATATGAGAAAAAGTTTATAATTACAAAAGAAATATATGATTAAATTTTGCATGGTCATAGGAATTTCATCAATTTTTTGTTTTCCTTCCTTTCCGTCCCTATCTTCCCCGCAGGACGGATCTTGTGATGCAGATTGGCAATGGTATCTTTGCCCAAAATGGTACAACGTTCGATCCACGCTACGACAAACTGGCCAAGGACCTGTACAAGAGCGAGCTGCAGCAGCTAGACTTTGTCAGTGATGAGTCGCACTCCGTACGCGTCATCAACAACTGGGTGCACAACCAGACGCACGGTCGTATCTCCGACATCGTCTCGCACATCAGCCCGGATACGATCCTGATGATCATCAACACGCTGTACTTCCGCGGTCTATGGGAAGAACCGTTCCAACCGCTGGCCACCCGCAACCGACGCTTCTATCCGAACGGTCCCGATGGGCCGGACTCGTTCGACGTGCAGACGATGGCAAAGAGCCACTGCATGCCGTACTACTTCTGGGAGGAGATGAACGTGCGCGTCGTAGGCGTACCGTACCGTCAGAACGTGACCATGTACATCTTCCTGCCGACCAACTCTACCCGGGAGCTCGTGCAGAGGCTGCAGAAGAACATTTCTGCTGATAAGGTGAACGATATCGTAACGAAGATGAAGATGAAGTCTGTCACACTGCTGTTTCCCAAGATGCACATCTCCAACTCGCTCAGCCTGAAGAGTGTCCTGCAGCAGCTTGGGTTGTACTCTACGGAAATGTCTACAATCCGAAATTACAGGAAGAATTCAGGACTTTGGGACGAAATAAAGCAATTTACTCACAACCATGTGCAAACAGTCGTGGGATGTTTTCTTATCGGTAGTATAGAACCGCTGGTCATGGCGGTAAAATCGAGATGTACAAAAATAGCTTATTGTTCTACCCAGAACAAGCCAGAAAAGTTCGGTTAGGTCGTCCACACTTACAACGATAAGTAGATAAGTAAACCGAGTGCCACAAATATTCTAAACGATGCCACAAGGTGATCACGATCACAAACACGCTAAAACTCACAGGAACATTGTGGTGGACCACGAAAACACTATAACGATTGTGACGATTAAGATGCATTGGAAGAAGCTACATTGTAGATATGCATCGAATACTTCGAAACTTGTACTGATTACAAACTTCCAACGAAAAAAGCATAATCGATTGTCCCTTTTCGCCAATTGTGTAAGACTATTTCATTTGGTAAGATACGATGCACATTTAAAGCTTGTTTCTTTCTAGTTTATGTTACGTATTCGTTACCGAAGGTTACGTCTCTTCGATAAAAGGTTTATTAAATTATAAATGGTATTATAAACTTGCCAGTGCAAGTTGAGTTGAGGTACTACTATGCATTGGAATTTTTGGACACAAGGCTTATTACCGTTATGGAAAGTGTACTTACGAAGCATGCAACATTCAGACAACAGCTTCTAGTTGCCGTATCACCTCCTCCACTTGTTTCTTATCCATCTCAAAGCTGATCGTTTGCGTTTTCGCATCAGCGTCCCGGCAGTCGAATGCCACCGTGCACAGTTGTTTGCGCAGTGACGCCAAACTGCTGCTACCCATTATCCAGCTCACGTTCCAATCGAACGATTCCACCAAGCGTCATGCAGCAGCTTGGTTTGTACTCGGTGTTCGACAGACATCAGGCCGACCTGTACTCGCTGCTCCACGGCACACCTTCTAAGCCAGGCCTAGCTTCAAACGTCGGTGAGATGGAAGCCGGAGACATCTTTGATTTGCTCGAGGATACGACGGAAAACGCTATTTCGGAACTGAAGAAACACGATCCGGACTGCACTATACAGTATCGGGAAGGTATTTTGCGGGGAGAGTGCTTGAAGTCAGGGTGTGCATTCGGCGGGAATAAGTGTGTGTGCTGTTCGGAAGTAGCGCAGGACTTCCGTCGTCGCCGACGGGACGCAAAGGTGAACATGAAGCCAGCGAATGAGACTATCTTCGTCAACGAAATGCTGCATAAGGTGGATCTGTCGGTGAATGAACGCGGCACCGAGGGCGGTGCTGCTACAGCGACGCTCATCGATCGTATCTCATCGCAGATCAATTTCATCGTCAACGGGCCGTTTTTCATGTTTATCAGGGAGGAAACCACCAGACTACCGCTGTTCTACGGAAATGTCTACAACCCGAAATAAATGTCCGAAAGTACGCCAGTCGGCACGATTCAGGACTTTGGAATAAAATAAAGCAAATTGCTCACAATCATGTTCAAACGACCATGGGTTTCATGTTTTCTTATGGGGTTTCTAATCGGTTTCTTAACACTGTTATATGGCGTTATGTATCATCCGACCAGCTGAATACTGAACGGCTGACCGATTGGCCATAGTGCGCGAAGGAATGAAAAAAGATTTCCCAGCGGCGTAAAAATGGAATGCAACTCACGTATGCTAGCGCAATCGTGAAAAGTTTTTGAGCATTAAATCAATGACACTGGCTCAGAGTTGTTTGTGTCAGAGACCATCATAGCAGAAAAATCGAATAAATAAATATGGTTACTCCTCATAAATACGGTTAGTTCTCGTATTTTCTTTTCAATATACGGCGAGCCAGCGGAAACATGGCGAGGTTGTGAACGCGTTAAGGAGCGTGTTTCCTCCTGAGAAATAAAGGGTATGAGAAAAAGTGCATAATTGAAAAAGAAATAAATGTTTAAATTTTGCTCGGGCATTGGGTTTTAAATGGATTTTTTGTTTTTCTTCCTTTCCGTCCCTATCTCTCCCGCAGAACGGATCTTGTGATGAAGTATGGCAATGGTATCTTTGCTCAAAATGGTACAACGTTCGATCCACGCTACGACAAACTGGCCAAGGACCTGTACAAGAGCGAGCTGCAGCAGATAGACTTTGTCAGTGATGAATCGCACTCCGTACGCGTCATCAACAACTGGGTGCACAACCAGACGCACGGTCGTATCCCCGACATCGTCTCGCACATCAGCCCGAATACGATCCCGATACCGTACCGTCAGAACGTAACCATGTACATCTTTCTGCCGGCCAACTCTGCTGACGGTGAGCTTGTGCAGAAGCTTCAGAAGAACATTTCTGCAGAACGGGTGAACGAAATCGTGACGAAGATGAAGATTAAGTCTGTCACACTGCTGTTTCCCAAGATGCATATCTCCAACTCGCTCAGCCTGAAGAGTGTCCTGCAGCAGCTTGGGTTGTACTCTACGGAAATGTCTACAATCCGAAATTACAGGAAGAATTCAGGACTTTGGGACGAAATAAAGCAATTTACTCACAACCATGTGCAAACAGTCGTGGGATGTTTTCTTATCGGTAGTATAGAACCGCTGGTCATGGCGGTAAAATCGAGATGTACAAAAATAGCTTATTGTTCTACCCAGAACAAGCCAGAAAAGTTCGGTTAGGTCGTCCACACTTACAACGATAAGTAGATAAGTAAACCGAGTGCCACAAATATTCTAAACGATGCCACAAGGTGATCACGATCACAAACACGCTAAAACTCACAGGAACATTGTGGTGGACCACGAAAACACTATAACGATTGTGACGATTAAGATGCATTGGAAGAAGCTACATTGTAGATATGCATCGAATACTTCGAAACTTGTACTGATTACAAACTTCCAACGAAAAAAGCATAATCGATTGTCCCTTTTCGCCAATTGTGTAAGACTATTTCATTTGGTAAGATACGATGCACATTTAAAGCTTGTTTCTTTCTAGTTTATGTTACGTATTCGTTACCGAAGGTTACGTCTCTTCGATAAAAGGTTTATTAAATTATAAATGGTATTATAAACTTGCCAGTGCAAGTTGAGTTGAGGTACTACTATGCATTGGAATTTTTGGACACAAGGCTTATTACCGTTATGGAAAGTGTACTTACGAAGCATGCAACATTCAGACAACAGCTTCTAGTTGCCGTATCACCTCCTCCACTTGTTTCTTATCCATCTCAAAGCTGATCGTTTGCGTTTTCGCATCAGCGTCCCGGCAGTCGAATGCCACCGTGCACAGTTGTTTGCGCAGTGACGCCAAACTGCTGCTACCCATTATCCAGCTCACGTTCCAATCGAACGATTCCACCAACGGTACGCCTCCTTCGCGCCGGTTTACCTCGTCGATCAACCGCCTGGCGATTTCCGGCCGACGAAGGTTCACTATCTCTACCGCACGGTCCTGTCGGCTCGGTGAGAGGTGACTCAAATGTGACCGCAAGCAACCTTCATCAAGTTCCCCGATGCAGTACTTGCGAACGAGATTATCAAACTGTTTCAGCGTATGTTTCAGCTCATCGCTTGCTGAGGAACCGTGTCCGAGGAGGGTCGCCAATCGATCGCGGGATCGTTGACTTCGCGGCACCTCGACCATGTAGTCGATTAGCAGGAAAATAGCCTGCAAATAGAGCAACGCGTTAGAATGACCAGAATAACCTACTTCCAGCTTGAATACCTCCGTAAAATCGCTTTCTGAAGCCGTTTTAATGATTATATCGTGCATTTTCGGTACACTATTTCACAAATAAATCTAGCAATTTATGCTGTTCCGTTGTGTTTTGTTTTGATTTTATACTGCAGCGAGATTTGACATTTGGATTTGCATTCATTGGTTTATATGTCCAGGTTGATATCTTGCAAGCGCAGATATTTTTAAATTCGCCGTTACAAAAAATGGTTCGAATAGTTCCGGTACAACGATCGAGCAACAACAGCATGCAATTAGATTTCTTTCAGTTTGAATCTGTTTATATGAATTAGTACAATTTGTCCATTGTTTTCTAATACGTTATCTTTATTGGTTTATTTTGATTTCAATTTGAAGATTGATCCATTATATGTGTCACAAAATTAAATCTTAAAACTTATGAGACCAACCAGCACGCCCTGCAGCCTAACCAAACTTTCATAGCAGCTGGAATCCTCTGTTTTGTCATGCATTACCAAGAGAGCATAGTTTTAAACTATTTTGTTTCATTTCGTTGGATGTGTATCATAACATAACCGATTTACCGCTGTCGTGCGGTCCACTAGCGACTCGGAGAACGATTTTTCGTACCAACGTACGCACTCAATGCTCGCCATTCATATTTGTGCTTCCTTACTTAAGGATAGCCCTACGGGTGAAATTACTAGCTTCATTTCGTATTGGACAAAACTGCCTGTGTCATTATGCGTTGATACACGCATGCTCGGGCGAAGGAAATCTGAACTTTTCTACGTACGTTTGTTTAACTATGCTCATCATCACGTGACTGGAATGCATC
This sequence comes from Anopheles cracens, assembly GCA_002091845.1. Lineage (NCBI taxonomy): Eukaryota > Metazoa > Arthropoda > Insecta > Diptera > Culicidae > Anopheles > Anopheles cracens. The sequence continues at coordinate 41,647 of KZ069721.1, forward strand.
GCTCTTTTGATGGTTACTACAGCATAATGGTCTCGGAAGAAGTGAAGAAATGAAATGGAAGCGTAAAAACATGGTTTAAAACTGGTCGTATCGTTTGTTGCCCAATTAACTACGGTGAACCGGTCGCTACGTAAGGGACTCGTTCCAAATTGACTGTACGTATTTGTGTATATTTTTTTAAAATATTAATATTTGTAGTAAAACGTTCCTTCCGGCTAGGTGCGCGGCAGAACCACCGCGCGGGAACAAACATAAACGCTACTGTTGGCAACCGGACCGGACAGATACTGTCTACGAGCGCCTAGTAGCTTGCGCAAGCCCTGCACTGTGCCACCTCGAATATCCTACTTTCATCTGCGCGCTACCATCGGCTCTATTCGTAAATCGGAGGAGTTAAAATGCAGCGCTCAATATGCGCGTCGTTTTCCCAGTCGTTGTAAATGTATGTACGGTTTAACGTGTATCAAAATCTTCATCTCAACACACCACACCACGTTCGATCGAACAGCAATTGTAAAACAGCTGGCCCGCTGAAAACCTTGGAACTGACACCAGAACTGACAATATAAGCGGGTTAAAAAAATCTATTCCTGTTCCCACTAAAATCTGGACCGTGTTTACAAACGGGCGCCCTCTGTCTCTGGCGAGTTTGAGAGGTGGATGATGGAATTGTGAAGAATGACAACATGGCTGGTTATGATGGTCGTATGCTTGTGTTTCGATCACTTCATCAGTACTTCTTCATATTGAGGCAGTCTTCATTGCAATTTAAGTCGGTGTACGCGTTCGTTCACTGTGTTGCGCAAGGTAGTAGTTTTCATCTTCATTCCAGTCATCGCCTGAACAGGACCGTAGTAAAACCCTGACGGGTTGTTAACTCTATTTCATAGATCGTAGAGGACCACTCGATCAAACGATGGACGTAAAATTCTGACGGTACTCTCGGTGCGATGGTGATAAAAATATTGGTTTACCGGCAGTACTCGAAACACATCCCCATCCCAATACGGGATAAGGGGTGCAATGTCTGGTGGTTTCGTTCTATCCTGCGTGCGTGCATATTTATATGTGTTAGTGTGTTTTAATGATTCCTCCATTGCGCATTGCGTTGGTGTCTTTCTACGGGTTCAAGTTTTAATTTCTTTCGTGGCATGGTCGGTCATTGAGTTGCCGTTTCTTCCCTTTTATACACCGTTGCTGTTGTGTGGATCTGTCTTTCGGTTAACTTCTTCTTGTATGCATCTTCACTTCCTCTAAAAATATGGAACTAAATATACAAATAGTTTAATTGTTTCATTTCTAGCGCAATAGGCTTTTGATGCATCTTCACTTCCTCTAAAAATATGGAACTAAATATACAAATAGTTTAATTGTTTCATTTCTAGCGCAATAGGCTTTTGTTTCTTCGTTTGTTTTTGTTTGCTTTGTTTCCTTTTATGTGTTTCATTTATTTTTCGTTTCGTTTTAAAAACTTCGTATCGTCTAAAGACCAATCGGTAGCCCTGGAACTAATATGTACTAATTACCATGTACCTATGTTTGCCGTTCTCGCCAAATTCAACGATCGGTCGTGTATTACTTGCAATCTAGAGTCACAGATTCGTTTTACAGACTAAATAGATTCCAATTCTGCGCTGCTGTCTCGCATTGCGCAGGATCGAAGTTTAGCTTATCGGCAATAAACCACGTGCGCGTTTCCCGTTTGCTTTTCTCTGGCACAATTCCTTCGTTTCATTTATTCGAGTTTTGTTACTGCTTTCATCTTTAGGGACTCTTTTCGTTCTGTTTTCCTTCCCTTATATGAGTTGAACGGTGCTTTGATGGTTACGAAGTTTTTACCGATCGTTCTGGTTTTATCGTGCCTTTAGAATGCGAAGATTTACATTTCCATCTCTTCCCGCATCATCAACAAAAGAATCTCTAGACTGCAGCAGCTTTACAGTGCACACGCTTTCTCTCTCTCTCACACACACACAAAACCATCTAGAGTAATGTTCTAGTAAAAATTAAAACAAACAGAAAAAACATAAACATATTGCAAACAAACAAACAAAAAACCTGCACCAGCCGCGTTTTGTTTGAAAAGGTTTATTGATTCTCTTCTTTGTATAATAATTAAAAGAAAAAAATAAAGTAGCATAAGGGGACAGGATACCGCCGTTTGTTCTGCCAACAGAGCACGCCCTAACACCACATCAGTGAAACAAAACCATAATCATTACCACCTCGTTCGCTGTGTATCGTACTGTTATTTTTTCCTCTAGACAAGACTAACTTTCTGACAGTAAATCATCACGCCCATCACGCCGACAAACAGCGGGGAGATACGCACAAGTCGGTAGTTTCGTGCTTATACTCGCCATCGCCGCTCGCCGTATTGTAGTAGTGATCATGGTGCTACACTTGTACTGGCATTCGAATTACGAATTTCTAGTATATAATGAATGTGTTTCGTTCGCTGCGTTTCTTTCAATCATTCCTCTGTTTGCACTAGACATAGTATAAGTCTATTTAAAAAAAACTCATTATAGACACAGAGACGAGAAAGATTGAGATTTTGCAATTTTCACATTCAATAACAAAATATCCTTAAACCATCGCATCGGCGCAATGGCTGTTCACAACTGCTTGCATGCTAGAGGCTCTCGCTGACAATAATTCATTATCAAAATGTTTAAAAGACCTTTCGTAATAAACCTAAATTCAGTTTTTGTGTGGTGTTTGCGTGTGTGGGAGACAACTCGAGAGTAAGTCTAATGGTGTATGTTTGATTTTGTTTTTTTTTTCTTACGAACGATACCCTGCGCTTGCATTCGTTCATCTCGTTGCTTCCATTCGTAAGCATTGCATCAATTGATTCACGTTCCTATCCCGCGCGTACGATCGCACAACATTCTTCTTCCGCACACTGTCGTAACACATATTTTCCCTTTTTTTGTTTTCGTAAAAGTTTGTATGAATCGTTTCTTGTGGGTGTGTGTGGATTTCTTTATAATTATTATTATTAATAATAAGAATTATAATTAATTAATAATCAATAGATGCTGTCATTTCGTTCAGCTAACGTGCACTCTTATTCGGCCGTTACTTCTGGTGCTGCCGGTGGCGGTTGCTGAAGCTGAGCTGCCTTCTCGGGAATTTTATCCTAAAATCAAGCGAAAGATAGGAACCGTTCGATTAGTCTATTCCACCATCACCCTCGATTGGGTCGAGAAATAGTAATGTGATTTTAGTAAAGATTGCAAACAAATCAAGCATTGATTCAAATTTCCTCAAAATGACTTTTGCAGTGGTTAACCCTACAACTTCTAACAGAAAAAATCAACAAGAATTTATACTTAACCATTGACTCTCAAGAAGTCATACAGGAATCAATAAATAAATAAATAATATATATATAAAAGAAACAACTCCCGGCTAAAGTGAAAAAAATCGACTATCACAAAGAATCTGTTTAAAAAAACATAATCAACTAAAACATTTTACCCAAGCAAACAAGAGTTTGACAGAGAGAAGGAAAAAGAGTTGTTGCAAAACATTCGAATCGTCATTAGTATATGATACATTGAATCCTACTTTACTCGATTCGACTATTTCTTAGCTTACCTCCTTTTTGTGCTCAGCCTCGCCGTTGAGACTTTCTGTAGCCGACGTTTCGTGGACACCATTCTGGCCATTTTCGAGTGCTCCGTTCTCCGTCGTTCCGTTTTCAGTTTTGCCATTTTCGACCGTACCATTGGTGGTGCCGTGGCCAGCCGTTCCATTTTGCTGCTGGTTGCAATACATTCCATTGCACGTGCGACGATCGATGAAGGAGATGTGGATGTTCGCCAGGCCGTGGAGGAACAGGAACGCGCAGCATAAAGGTTGAAATAGTGACAGGACGATACGCCGCCAAGTGCAATCGAAGACAGGAGCAGGGAAAATTTGGAAACGTCGAAAGTGAGATGGGATAGCAGAGAGAGAAGAGGGAAGGATAGAAGAGAGACATAGTGTGAGAAAAGAGAAAGAGATAAAGAAAACGGGTGTAAATATAAACAGATATATACAAGTATTGCATGAATGAAACCACCGAGACATAACCTTGAGGAAAGCGAGCCAAATTTACAGATAAACAAATGATGTGAGGCACACCAGAAACCACTCTTTTACAGATTAGTCAAAGCTCAGTTGAAATCATTCGAGCGATGCAATAGTTAAGGCAAACTGTAACAAGCTAGCAGACAGTCTAAACACGAGACACGCTGATTTAGACATGTGTGTTCGATGAACAATCACAATCGAAAGAAATTATGAGTTGCATTAGCACAGCAATCACGAACGACGCTTGTTATGGCGAATGATTTCAACACATTAACGACACTACGAAACACGTGAGTACAACACATCATGGTTAATTTTATAAACTAGCTTATAATGTGTACAGCCAAAAGTCAAACGTTTTTGAAGTACACTCCGTAAACAGCTAATGAATGTGTTACATGCCGTGCACACGATAATAGTCGCAAATGATGAGTTAAAACACAACTCTAGGGTCGAAATCGATATTGTTCTAAGTATGGTTATCTGAGAACCATAAATCATCTTTTCAACCGATCACACACAAAAACAAACACAACAGGTTCATTGTGAGATGTTCATTAGATGATGTTCTCGCTGTTACAAGTAATGGAATATGCTTTTGACTTTTAAATTTCACTCCCACATTGTTCGAAAATATGGTTCTAGTTTTCAAAAGGCAATGTTTTACATTAAGACGATACAAGAAATTTGCAACGCAGAATATACAAATGGAACACCACGAAAGAGGGAGAGAAAGTGGGAGAGAGGGAGCTGTTTTATCCTATCACAATTTGGCAGAAGGAACAAACGACCGCTACAGAATCACTGACACTACATGACTAACCGAACTTTTTCGAGTGCAATGTACAGTATTGACGTGGAAGAGTAGAAACAACGTTTGAGCAATGAAACTACATTTGTGATGTAGTGGTGGAACGGAATGTAACGAAAAGAAGAATTGCAACTGAAAAATATTAATAAAGAATATGAAGCACAACGCAACAAGAGCAACTTAAAACCAAACCGGCAACAGCAATCATTCAATTCAGTTATGAATTCAATGTTGCAGAATGTTCATGTGGTGTATGTTGTGAAAAAACTGTGCTTCTATTCATAAGCTAAACAAAAATAAATAATAACACCAATGCAAATAAATAAATTAACATCATGTTGGATATAGTACACACACACTCACACTCTAGAGTGCTCTTTAAATAAATAAGAAATAATATCGATTATTGCAATACCATCACCCGCAGACTGGAACCTATGACATTTTTATAAAAAAAACACACTATAAAAAGTTAAATTACAATAAATTAGTAGAATATAAAATCAAGCAGCAATGAAACCAGAACACACAAACGTTAACTTAATCGGTATCGTATGATTAAAAACATAAAAATCTTTCTCAGGCGTAAATAAAGCAGCAAACATCAACGGAGCAAAAATAACTTTAAGAAAAATAACAATAACGAAATGAAGTAGCAGAACTAGAGCGACAGCAGAAGAAAACAGGAAAAACAAACAGATATCGAAAAGATGGCGCCAACGAAAAAAAGAACAGAAACAAAATTAAAAATCAACTGCACTTGGATTGTAGTGGCGATTTTTTTCTCCTTTTCCGTTGGACCATCATCGATCGGCATGTTTCGGTATCTGAAGGAAATCTGCTCACAGGTGTTGTAATGAAATGAATACGCAC
>KZ069721.1:61629-84008 GCA_002091845.1 Anopheles cracens
TCGTAAATTTGCCGGCGTTCAAGGATAACATTTCATATCGCGTCTTTAATTAGACGCGTTTATCGGACAGTTGGTAGCATTTTTAAAACTATAAACACTACTAAAAAGATGATTGATAATTTTCTTCCATCGTTGACTACATTATGGATCCAACAGGGCTGCTGCTGCTAGTATTCGATCGCTTCCCTTTCAATAGGGACTCCCCCAATGCTATCGATAATCATAAAAAATCCACCATCTTCATCACATCGAGTGGGTTTTTGTTCAGGTTTTGAGCAATAGTTTTTCTGTCGAAATATTTAAAACCCATGCCCAAGTGTTGGTTCACAGCAAACCACTCTGGTGCGATGAAAACAAAAACCACACAGCGCAAGAACACCCCGGAGCTCACTCACTTCAGCGCGGCATTTTACGTCAATATCCTTGAAACACACACAGGAACTCAAGCAACCACGCGCAGCTAATGTATTTAGAGGAAAAGTGAAAACGACATGCATATACACACCACCGCCTTCATTTGAAAAGATGTAGGAAATGATGTCGTTTGAAAGGCAGCAGATAGGTTAAGCTCTCCTGCGACAGGCAGGACGGGGGAGAACTAGTAAAAGTGACACCACCACTCCGCCACACACGATCGGAGCGTCTTATTGTTCGCGTCCGACTCGGCGCCTTCCTTCTCCGCGGTCGGCGTAGTTACAGCGGCCACGCCGGTGGTGGTTTCGCCGCCGCCACCACCATCGCCACCCTCTTTGTTGGCCTTCTCTGTTGTGGAGTCCTTTTCGTTTTCGGCAGCATCGGTTTCCACTTTCGTTTCCTGCGTTTCCGACCCCAGGGGGGTTCGCGAAATCCGGTGTAGAAGGGTGCCCCGGACGGACCCCGACATGGCGCAGGCCAGCGGTAAACGACCACACAACATATAACACACGCACCATTACAAGACAGAACGAAAACATTCCCAAATGGTGGTACGGAGTTGTGTGCGGAGTGGTACGATGAGTATGAATTAGTATGTTTGTGTGTGATGCGTGGGTAACATATGTGATGAAACACGTCATGGAGAGAGAAGAAAAAAATGGAAAACATTTGATTAGTAAGGAATGAGTTTAAATGGAGCAAATACAGTCATTGGTTCAAACAAATCAAATCACAAAGTGTTATTACCGCGCGGTACGCAGTGTGATCGGGAATTTCACAATAATTTATTTTGCAACAAAACTATTCAAGTATAATGTGATTTATTCCCTTAATATAAAACTGCTTCTAAGAAATAAAATAATCCCAACAAAAAAATCCACAAACATACTCCAACGTGCTTAACAATATTCTCCAATGCATCACACGGACGTTTAGTTTGAAATCCGTTTGCGCCTAACAGTATGCAATGCTCGTGCACTCGTAGCCAAGCGTTACACGTTACGCGATCATCCAGCTAACGCATGGGCAGACAGACACACTTGGTTCGCTTGGCCAGGCGCCAAGGCATACTTGATGCTGCAACGCAAGATGATACAGGTTACGCTATTTGATAGTGGGAATCGTTCAATACTCCACGAACAATCGAAACTTGTCATGTAAACACAGGGCCACAGTGCAGCTCGACTGCCTGTCACTTATTCTAAAGGCATCGCGCACATTCCAGGCGCGTGCTTCATCCCGACAGACAGAGTTGCTGCTGATACGGGAGTACACGTACGTTACCCCCTCGCGTTGATAACCTCTGTCCACCCGGGGTCGCCGGCAGGAGCGGAAAACGATGGTTGTAAAGTAAACACACCGTCCGTCAGCCTATTTGCTGTTGATACGACAAACAAACTATATTTCGGCGCCACACTGCCTGTCAATAATAGTCATCACCAACAAAGGTAAGCACACCACCCCATCGCTCCCTTTGCAACATGAAAGGATGGAAGGAGAGCGTGGCGTATAAAACTGCGTTTTTTTCCGTCGCATCCACGGTCGAATTGCAATAGCCAGAAATAGCCAACCGACCGTTAGACTCCGGTCCTTATCGCTTCTCCGTAGACCACGCGCTGATAATCCTTGTGGCACTGCGTTATAAATTAAAACTGTTTACAAAACCGTGCTTCTCATGGGGATGCATCGATGAATCACACTCAGCCGGCGTGGGCAGAGAATCAAAGCGCGACGCAAAATACTAATTAACCCAATCGTCAAATCAAACCGTCCATCTTAGACATGAAGCGCCGCACTCTCACTATATAATCACGTGGTGTCCGGCACTCGCACGGCATTGGTAAAAGCAGGAAATGCAACCATTCTTCCATTATCGCACTCGCCGCCAGCGTCTAGGTGGCACGTCGGGACGCTATAGACCCGGCCCGGAGACAACCTTTTGCGCGCAAATCGTCACACAAAACGGCGTCGACCGAATAGCCTTTGAGCTGCCGGGCTAAGCGGGAGAGAAAGAAACAAAGAATTATGATCATGCGCCATCCACGCAACGACTTCGCGGAGAAGGTGGAGTACAGCAACGATTCGTTCAATCGCGCTGCACTTTAGCCTTTCTTTTTTAGGCGTCCTGACCGGGTTGTTCGTCGTCGGTGGGGAGAAGGCAGGGGCGCGCGCGCACACGGTGCGGGGAGTCGCGCAATTAACGTAAAGCGAAACAAATGGGACAGAGAGCGCGCACGGCCGGCCACCGGGGTCTTGAGCGCGCCAGCCAGCGGGCGCGCGCGCGCGCCCGATTACCGGAGGTACAGTTATGATCGTGATTGTTTTAAACGAGAGCAAAGCAATACGTTCCTTTATTTCCCCCCCTTGTCTGCACGACCCCTACGACGACGACACGCGCTTACGGCTGCCTCTTGCGCTTCCTCCGTGGTTGCGATCGCATTTCTGTTCTCCTGAGGTGAGGGGGTTCGAAGAAAGCAAAACCCAAAAACCGATCTAGCAACACAAATCGAGGATTCCAGGGTACCCTGCTCTGCTGGCGATTGCTCACCCACGTCTCTCGATTCCAATTAATCGCTATTGACGTGCGCGCGGCACTGCACTAGGCTTCCGTGGCAGTGTGCTCCTGCTGGACCCGCTGGAAGTTAACCTTGTTTACGGTCAGTTACTTCTGGACGCGGCGTTACGCCCGAGGGGGGGATTTTGAAGACGAAGAGACGCGCTTCGCGCTTCGATAAATCACTGTTATATCGAAGAAAGAAATCATAAACATCCAATTAAGTGTATTTCAATTGCCATTCGACTCATTCATCCTCCGTGTGGAAGAAAAGCTAACGCACTACAAAGGAATCTTCCATAAAACATTGCTTTAGTTGGACGACAAGACAAGACGGCAAATGAATACGATCCAAGTAAAGCAACTATATATTCTATATGATTAATAAGGAGCAATCGGAGTATTTTCATTCACGGGGCCATCGTTTTTAGAATGACATTAGTCTTAAAGCTTCCATTAAGCGTTCCCTGTGGAGGCATGTGGACAAAAGCATAGCTCCCGAAAGAATATTCAGCAGCGAAAAGGGAAGATCGCTACCGTTTCCCTCCTCCCGTTATAATGCTTTCCATCGCATTATAACCCAAACAGTCGGTAGGTGCCCTCGGGTGCGGGTGAATGTTTCGAACTACCACTACTACCACTGCTGCTGCCTGCCCTATCTTGCTGCTGTGAGAAGTGTGTTACACACCTCTGCATCATCCACAGCAACCGTAAAGTTTCAACCGACAACGTTACAACAAGACACGCGTGGGCCCAACGGAGCATTAAATCTCGAAAGTAATCATACCGTTAGAATGCTGACTCCCGTCGCATACCGAAGGGCAAGATGAAACCGCCCGCCCGCGGTATGTGCATTAGAAAGCTATCAATCAAACATGGACGCAATAGAAGCGTGCTCCGAACGTCGGGTGAAAAGTGTGAACAAGAGTGAAAAGTGCGCTCCCCATCCCCCATCGGAGAATCGCTTAAGTTTCCCTTTTTTCTCACGAGTATCCCCCAACAACAACCACGCGCAACAGCATTTACGCAGCAAAACACTTTCTTCACCTCCCACAGTCAGCACACGCAGCAGCAACAACAGCAGCGATCGGATCTCACTCATCCTCCGCGTGTATCATCGTCATCTGACGATAACTATTGTGCACGCTTCACTTCGCAAAAATGCAACGGAGCAAGAATCGTGCATTATAGCCTAACGCCTATGATTGAATCTTCCGTCGAGGTGGGATGGATCTAAGAAACTGACGCGCTTCTTGTAATTAGGTTAAATTATGCAAAAATGTTACAAATTAAATTCTCTCGCAAAAGTTTTGCATGACCATTACCGGTGTGTGTGTGTGTGTGTGTGTACCACAACCACTTTCTACCGGGGATGAAATATATTTAGAATCTCACGTAGTAGCTCTCCTCATCGAGACGACGATCCGGAATATTCGTAGATAAATTCTTGACTTTATGACGATGTTTTTGACTACAGTAGATATTCTCCACCTCCATCGTCTGATGGTATAACACGGGAGGGTGTGTTGAGATTTATTTGACGCGCGTAACGGGACGACTGTTCACGTGCATCTTGTACACCAGACCAACAAGACGTAAACCTGTGCCTGTCTGTCTGTGCCCGTATATGAACCTTACACAACGCCTAAAGCAAATGCATGTTATTTGTGTACATTTGGAAAGAAGCAAAAGTGTTTTTTGGCCTTAGAGAAAAACGAAAAGCTCATATAATTTAGCGTCAATTTCAACTGTATAATTCCATTAAATTAGTCATATGAATTGTAATATAAATTTAAAATAAAACCTACGAGCAATAAAAAACTGCAGTCACGTTTATGTTTATGGGACACACCCCCGGCAGGAAATCCAATCTTTACGATACGCGTAGGCTAAACATCGAGAAAATTATCACCTCCATTACAACCGCTAATAAATTGTGCATATAATGCACGCGGTGTTGGTGGTGGTGGTGGTGATGGTGCTGCTTTCTCACCACGATCACCATTCCACCATTCAAGTCTCCTACGCATGTGCGCCTAGCCAAACGATGGAATATCTCAGTGGATTATGCCACTAAAAGTGGCGTTTCTCCTTCTATTCCATTCCGATATAAAGAGTGGAACAAAAAAAAACGCTAAACAAAACAAACCAAAACCGTTCCGGCACCTCCGACCGACGACAAGTTCATAATACGAGACGCAACACCAAACGAATGCCAAGGTCTCTCGCACGGCGTGAGGTAGGTCAGTGTCAGACTACGGGGTGGTCCACAATAAATGAACACGAATTAAGGCATCAATAATCTCGAATGCAATGGATTAATTTGTGCGCACTGCGACCGCGTGCATTATAAGAAATAAATAAAATAAAGAATTGCTGGCATGATGTCACGTTACATAAATAAAATGCCTTTGTTTTGCACACAAAATAATGCAATCAAAATTACATTTTTGATACAGTTTCGAAGTTTTCTCGTTGTTTTAAACCATATTATCACTCTAGATGACCCATAAGTCAATCATCAGTCGATTTACAATATGACAGATAAAACATAAAATATGCATTGTTTAAAAAAATAAACGTATTATTTTCTTACTAACTAGCTATTCGTGTTGCACGAGTGTTAATGATGATGAACGTATGCACGCGGATCCGCGTTTTTACTATACAATACTCACATTTTCGCCGTCGTTGTGTTGAGCATCTCCATTAGCTTGTACTTTCAGCTGATCTACTTCTCCGATCTTTTCTAGCTTTCCGGTTCCTTCCGTCACAACCGCCTCCTTGGCCGGATCTGTGGTTATGTTGACGGAACGCTTACTCTGTGCCAATCCCATTGTTTACTTTTGTATGATTTAGGTTTTATCTGCAAAGAAAGACAACAACAGGAAACCCATATAATATTACTGTATTGTTACATTAAACGCGATTTTTTTTTGCAATAATCTCCGTTTCTCATCAAATAAATATGTATGTTCTGAGTAATATAGAAGCGTCACCATTTTCCTCTCTTCTTTAGGTTGGCTTTTTTCTGTAAGCATATCTAACAATGCGAAGTTTAGGTTTTTTTTCGCCCAAGTGGATCTAAGAGGAATCTTTCGCCATAAACACTTTTTTCCATAAATTTTACGGTTTGCTATGTTGTAATGAGCTAAGGTCAATGACGCAGCGAATTGTACAAAAGCCACGGCGTGTAACGTTAGCCAATGGAAAGCGGAGAAAAAGTTTTTTTTCTACATGGAGCATCAGTAGCCATACACGTAGAGAATCAGTAGGAACAAGCCCCTTTGAATCGCGTACTGTTTTTTTCTTTTTCTGTTACATTCTCATGGTATGTTCCATACAGCAATTCATGCGCTGTTGAAAGTTGAAATAAAAGGAGATCTTTGAATATGTTCCATTCTAGACAAAGATTATAAAAATATTGTATGCAATGTATAACAATATAGATATATAGCTCTTCCAAGGCTAGCGAGTAATAATTAGCAAAACTAAAAATCAAACTATTTGCAGATTAATTACTTTCCAAACATTCCAAACCACCCAGCTTGTTTCACGGGAAAACAAATCAATCAACTTGTTAACGCATAATGCGTAACAAATAGAACAAAAAATGTGGTTGATAAAAACTCAGCGCGGAAGGAACTCCAAAACTACGCCGATCGCGATCTTTCCGTGATGGGCAGCGCGCTATAAATCAAGTTCGCGAGCACATTGGACTTAAATATCGAGATTAATGATCATGGAAAGCAGGCGAGCGCGGAGATGCCAGTCACCATAACCATCTCCTCTCCATCGGGGTTTAACTGAACCGGTAGCACTTAATGAGCTGTTGACGTCAACCCGCCACATTCAGGTTCTATTTCTTCATGTTCCTTTTATAACGAAAAAAAAAACGGGTCGTCGATACAGGAGGAGCAAGAATTGAAAAGAGATCGCGTCCATCTCGGGCTACTTGGATAGGAATATAATACTAACCAACGTTTGGCGTTGCGCGTATTTGTTACTTAAATGTTTAAAATATCTATCGAAAAGCATTATCGTAATCAAGATTACATTATCATTATCAAGATATCGTAATACAGCTCGCTTAAACAAAACGACAACGCAACGACGCACTTGCTTCATCCGCAAGGTCACGTTAGTCTTTCAATGTAACGCTAATGCTTTTCTTTCAAACATACACTCTTCACGTCCGAAACGTGTAGTGAGAGTCCACACCCCAAAAACACTATTCGTAATAGTCCCATACAATACCACCAAACCGCAAAGCCCGCGACTCGAAGTCGTTAAAATCACTCGTCGGAACAAAGTCCGTAAATGTCTTCATCCACATCCCGGACGAACCTCCATGATGCCGGCACTACGGCAGAGGAAAAACTAACGTATAAATATCAATGAAACCTTCATTTGACGCGCAACCCCCTGTCAATGTCACCCGAGGCAGGCCAGAACATTCCGCCAAACCCTCAACGAAAAGCCCACGGCGACCACAAATAAAATGAAGCTATAACAACATCGTTTTATGCCTTTTGGAGAAGGGAGGCCCGGCGCGAGCTAACCTTCAGGATTTACGATATTCAGTAGGGAGCGGAAATATGCACAATCCGCTGTTCCGGCACCTAATCAAATAGCATGAAATTTCTTTCTTATCAATGCCAAAGAAGAAATGACAAATGATATTTGCTTCACAGAAAACACTATAACTCACAGTGGACATGAGATTTTCCTTTGATATTTAAAGTATATTTTAAGGATTTCATAAAAACAACTTGAATAAGATAATTGAAAGCATCAATTAACTGTAGTTAGGTCTCTGTACAATTAATAAATACAATCAACGACTATTGCAGATAATTCCAAAAATTACACAAACGATCGTTGGAATAAATATTCTTTATTACCTCAGTGACTACTCCCATAAGCAATTGTGTAAGGCACGCACCAACATCCACGGTCGTGCCTGATTCCCTTTTTTACAACTCATTACCTTTTCCAGTCACATCTATTACTTTTTGCTCATCAAATAGACTACCTGAGGGAATGTAACATTTATCAAATTTTATTATCTTCCTACCACCCCTCCTCTTGACAGCTATAAAAAAGCAATCCCAACGCTGACTGAGCCTGGGTTTTCCTGATAACAAAACGATGATGAGCAGCTAAGCTTTACCACGCACCCTAGCGAACAAAACGCAAATTAATTCCCACCGGAATCACCGGAAGAACACATTTCAACGGAATCCGGCTGGTTGCAAATTCTTCGCGGTGATATGCATGAATCACCGTAGCGGCGGCGCTCCATAAATACCGCCGCTGGGTAATGTTCTGTTTCGATTTTTAGCTGACTCCACGCGCCGTGACACCGGGGGCAGGAGGGTTTGGTGACTCAGCGCGACATCATTCGCAATTGCCAGTAAAATTGGTGAGAATGTTCTAACAATTTCAATTAAACAAGAACCACACCATATAGCAACAGCGATTTCGTCAGCGCTTTATGCCCGAGACCAAGGCCGGTGGGTGGTAGGTGGATATCGCGTACTAGCTGCGCGGAGCAAGCAGGTGTTCTCGCCACCCGTAGGAGACCATTAAAGCTGCCTTTAATGTGGATGCAAAAGCATCGGTGCGGCCGTCAGTGCCTTTCAATGCGGCTTTGTATCGAGTGTCATTAGGGTAAATAGACATATACCCTTTTCCAGACAGCAACAACAAAAGAACCCGCATCTTCAGACCCTTACATAATCGCCCATCGACGGGGTCCAGTTGTGTGGTGCAACAGTTCACGCGTGCGCTCGCCTATGCCGGGTACGAAGATGTCCGATTTGGACTCTCTTCCGGGGGGCCTACCCAGTGTCCGTCCGGGGAGTCCAGGATGCGCAACAGATAGACCGAATGACACGTTCGAATGCAACCTCCCATTTGCCCGTCTTCTAATCAACGCCGCTTCTTCTTGCACAAATGATCAGAAAGTTCAGCGGCGCGGCCACGACGACAACGACGACGACCGACGCGGTGCTACGTGCAAGAAGCCAGGAAACGGTTGTCGTTAACCGTTATGTTTAATCAGCGTAGCTAGCGCTAGCGCGCGAGCTCGCGAGCACATAACCGTACATTAACGTGGTAATCTTGTTGTTATTATGTTTTGATGGTTGGCTTTATTATTCCGGGACTCCTCCCGGGTTGCTAGGGGGGGCTCTGCTGCTGGAGTATCAGGAACGGCCAGTACGGCTGTGGTTCTGCCAGCGCGCGATACGATGGTGCACAGAAGTGAAGACCACGAAGAGGGAGGTGGCGGTAAAGAAGAGGAGCGGGGAGGGAAAAAGGTTGCAAGCATACGGTATAGAAGGCTACACCGGGAGGCCTGATTGGAGAGTAGTTGCTGCTTTCGACTTCAAGCACAGCACACCTTTATACCGAAGGTGAGAAATATTGTAAGCGCTGTAAGAGCCGGAGCAGACAAAGTTGCCGAGTGCCGAAGTAATTTCCAGCGCAACACAATTTTCTAACCCCATCCCACTGCCCCGAACGACCGAACGAATACCGGTGGGGGGCGGCGTTGTGAGCTGGGGTCTGAGTGGAATGAGCCAGCACGTTTGAACGGCAATCGTGAAAATAACACTGAACGAAACGTGATTTGTCAAATACTCAACCTTGTGCGGTGAGATAGATGGTGTCGTGGGAAACAAAAAAAACGGGTTGGCTGTGTCACTCGGAAACGGAAAAGATTCTAACTGAAACACAAGAAGATTAAAGTAAACTTTTCTGCAAAATAGTTAAAAGTGCAATATTTACAGTATATAAATGCCATAGTGTCATACATGCGTCAGAAGCTAGTTCTTTCCTGCAACATCTATTTCTTAATTAATCTTTGCTGTGTCCAGGGATATATCTTCATAAATGAGATAAACAAGATTTAGATTGCAATTATACGCATAAGTAACTTACATTTATCAGCACCAGCCTGGCGATGGTGTGACGAACTGGTAATGAAACCAGCATTAATCTTTTTGTTCGTCTCTTCATACTACGCTCCAACAGCGATTGCTTCGGCAACTAAATGTCAAATACGGCAATAACTGGTTGATCAAGATCAAGAACAGCTTCCCCGGTTGCCCCGTGCCTGAAGGGATAATGTCGCTAATCTATTTCGTTTTATTTTCGTTTTATTCTGTCTTTGCCCCGAGACCACCGGTAAAAAGTACTTGCAGAGGGGTTCGTCTCGCGCGTTGGATACAACGAGTCCCCATATGTTACGGACCCGTGCACCAACACTTCCTTTAAATGGCAAAAGACGACCCAGGAAAGACGTACACAACCGACCTCCCCATATAAACCCACCTTCAAAAGCAGCTGCTGCTGCTCTCTTCGTTGTGCTCTGTTCTGCTTCCATTTCACCATTGCAGCGGCCGTAACAACATAATCCGCAAATGGGGAGCGGGCACCACCATGGCAGTGTGTGACAGTGGACCAAAACGCGCCTACATACGGTGGCGGAGGGTTCATACAAATACACACAATTCCGTGCATTCGATGCTGGCGCGAACGCGCGCATCCATCGTTAATGACCTTGGGGCGGTCGACGGCACCGGGATGTGGCTCGGTTGAACTGCCACACCGGAGGTTGTTACCGCTGCTCGCCGGAGAACAGCGCGCACAAAAGGGAACGGGATAAAAAGCCATGCGAGTTATCGCAACTCCACTCCACGGCGGCCAGCTGCCCCGCGCAGGAAGATCGCAACAAGACACGGACACGAAAAACCGCACGGCGAAGATCCGACAGAGCTGCATCTGGTGACAACTTCCTCCTCCGTGCGGTTGGGGACGATATCGTCGATGTAGCGCACGAGCGCGGCGACACTCTCTTGGCGGGTTTGAAAAATGGCGAAGCAGCACAACGACCGAAACAGAACGTGACTAATCCGTTCGAGTTTTGTTCCTGGCGGTCTTAAATCCTCGGAACTCGTTAATCAATTCCCGTTACTGGGGCCTGCTGCCTACGGAATCGACTCATCGGTCTTTTTACTTCATCGTTTAATATGCCTGCGATTCAGTTTACAGCAACACTTTATGCGAAGCCAAGCAGATGGTAGTTTATCTGAAGATTTGACGAGCCAAGATTTAATGGCTTGTAATTACAATCGTTTATTAAAATTGGAGTTATAGAATACTACTGGCAGAACAGGCAAACGACGATCGTTTCAACAAATTACTTTAACAACAATCCTAGCAATATCGGTGATGCTAAAATACTCAATAAAGCTCACCACAAACCCGTCGAAATTGTCCATTCCACACTAGAGACCATTTATTAGCAAACGGACACCCCTAAAGGTCGCTTTGTCGGCTAACCCTTGCAGCTGAAAAAGGGGTTTCTGTGGCTTAACGATCCTCCACTGTTCGTTCAACGTTTTCGTTCCGGACGGGTCTATTACCTTCAGCATACGGTAGAATTATGACACTGAATTTGTCAACCATCCCCCCGGTCCTGTTTTCCTTGCGAACCTTTTTTTTAAGGCTTCCATCCGTCCGTTTGCAAGCTTTCCCCCTCCGTCTTTTATTCCTACCGCTTAGAGTGGAGGAACTGACACTATCGCTGAAACTTTAAGCTATAAACAACATTGAACTCTAAACGCACGCCCGGTGGATACAAATTTTATTTGGGTTCTTTTTTGACACTCGTCTTGCAGCAGCAGAGGCACACAGACAACAACAGCAACAACAAAAAAAGCAACAAAACCATGTGGCGATTTAATGCTTCCGGCATATGCAAACATGAGCGAGCACCTCCGCCAGCCGGTGTGACATAGTCAGTCAGACCCGTACACACATACTGCTGCGCGTCTTGGGCTGTGTGGTGGCTTAAAAATTCAGCCGACTACAAAAACGCCGCCCATTGCTCACACAACCAGCAAAAAAAAAGCAAATAAGTGTAAACGCCACTGCCATTGCCAATGAGGCTCGATCGCCTTCCGGAGGGCTGGGCCGCGAAGGACTCCACACAAACACACACTGATGACAACGCCACGCGATTAGTATGCAAATTCAGTCAAACATACCGAAACAGAAATTTCATCAACCAAACCACCACACCCCGCACAGCACGTCTTGCTGTTGTTGGTTGCTCTTGTCGGTAAAAGCCATCCGCAAAACCGAAGGTTCCACAAATATAATCGTCATACAAATAGCATCCAGCAGCAAAGCAGCCACCACTCCACACCCAAAGCTCACCGATAACTCTCTGTGCCTGTGCCCGTAAACACTGCCACACTATCGTCACATCGGATCTGATCGTCACACATCTCGTGTGCGACGACCACACTACACGCAGGAACTGCAATGGAAAAGTAATATCCGCTAAATTAAAAATGGAAAACACTAACAGCAAACAAACAACTAAGAAGCCAAACTGCGTGTCAGCCCCAGTGTCAACGGCGCAGTAGCAAACAGCAGCTATTATTAATTATTATGGGCTGGCTTATCAGTGCGCCAATGCGAGCAGCAGAGGAACGCCAAGTCGATCTTAGCTGCACAGAACCAATCGATTTTCAGGTGTTTTACGAACGACTCTCGGTGGGTATTAGAAAAGGAACTGGTATTTGAAGCCGTGTGCCGTACACGTGACAGGATTTGTCAAATACTCAACCTTGTGCGGTGAGATAGATGGTGTCGTGGGAAACAAAAAAAACGGGTTGGCTGTGTCACTCGGAAACGGAAAAGATTCTAACTGAAACACAAGAAGATTAAAGTAAACTTTTCTGCAAAATAGTTAAAAGTGCAATATTTACAGTATATAAATGCCATAGTGTCATACATGCGTCAGAAGCTAGTTCTTTCCTGCAACATCTATTTCTTAATTAATCTTTGCTGTGTCCAGGGATATATCTTCATAAATGAGATAAACAAGATTTAGATTGCAATTATACGCATAAGTAACTTACATTTATCAGCACCAGCCTGGCGATGGTGTGACGAACTGGTAATGAAACCAGCATTAATCTTTTTGTTCGTCTCTTCATACTACGCTCCAACAGCGATTGCTTCGGCAACTAAATGTCAAATACGGCAATAACTGGTTGATCAAGATCAAGAACAGCTTCCCCGGTTGCCCCGTGCCTGAAGGGATAATGTCGCTAATCTATTTCGTTTTATTTTCGTTTTATTCTGTCTTTGCCCCGAGACCACCGGTAAAAAGTACTTGCAGAGGGGTTCGTCTCGCGCGTTGGATACAACGAGTCCCCATATGTTACGGACCCGTGCACCAACACTTCCTTTAAATGGCAAAAGACGACCCAGGAAAGACGTACACAACCGACCTCCCCATATAAACCCACCTTCAAAAGCAGCTGCTGCTGCTCTCTTCGTTGTGCTCTGTTCTGCTTCCATTTCACCATTGCAGCGGCCGTAACAACATAATCCGCAAATGGGGAGCGGGCACCACTATGGCAGTGTGTGACAGTGGACCAAAACGCTCCTACATACGGTGGCGGAGGGTTCATACAAATACACACAATTCCGTGCATTCGATGCTGGCGCGAACGCGCGCATCCATCGTTAATGACCTTGGGGCGGTCGACGGCACCGGGATGTGGCTCGGTTGAACTGCCACACCGGAGGTTGTTACCGCTGCTCGGCGGAGAACAGCGCGCACAAAAGGGAACGGGATAAAAAGCCACGCGAGTTATCGCAACTCCACTCCACGGCGGCCAGCTGCCCCGCGCAGGAAGATCGCAACAAGACACGGACACGAAAAACCGCACGGCGAAGATCCGACAGAGCTGCATCTGGTGACAACTTCCTCCTCCGTGCGGTTGGGGACGATATCGTCGATGTAGCGCGCGAGCGCGGCGACACTCTCTTGGCGGGTTTGAAAAATGGCGAAGCAGCACAACGACCGAAACAGAACGTGACTAATCCGTTCGAGTTTTGTTCCTGGCGGTCTTAAATCCTCGGAACTCGTTAATCAATTCCCGTTACTGGGGCCTGATGCCTACGGAATCGACTCATCGGTCTTTTTACTTCATCGTTTAGTATGCCTGCGGTTCAGTTTACAGCAACACTTTATGCGAAGCCGAGCAGATGGTAGTTTATCTGAAGATTTGACGAGCCAAGATTTAATGGCTTGTAATTACAATCGTTTATTAAAATTGGAGTTATAGAATACTACTGGCAGAACAGGCAAACGACGATCGTTTCAACAAATTACTTTAACAACAATCCTAGCAATATCGGTGATGCTAAAATACTCAATAAAGCTCACCACAAACCCGTCGAAATTGTCCATTCCACACTAGAGACCATTTATTAGCAAACGGACACCCCTAAAGGTCGCTTTGTCGGCTAACCCTTGCAGCTGAAAAAGGGGTTTCTGTGGCTTAACGATCCTCCACTGTTCGTTCAACGTTTTCGTTCCGGACGGGTCTATTACCTTCAGCATACGGTAGAATTATGACACTGAATTTGTCAACCATCCCCCCGGTCCTGTTTTCCTTGCGAACCTTTTTTTTAAGGCTTCCATCCGTCCGTTTGCAAGCTTTCCCCCTCCGTCTTTTATTCCTACCGCTTAGAGTGGAGGAACTGACACTATCGCTGAAACTTTAAGCTAATTTATCGATAAACTGCAATATGGTTTTCTGTAACCTACCAGTAATACATACAACTCGTTTCAGTGATTAAGGTTATGTTGGGTGCGTTTTTATATTACACTTACCTAAAAAGAAACGAGAAAAGAAGAAATACGAAATTAATATTTAATATCATCAAAAACAATGTTACTGTAATAGTGCAATCTTCAACATTTTTTAATCTTCTACACATGCGTTCGCAACATATAAAGAATATATGTATGTCTACTAGATACTAGTGGATCTAAAATATCTACGTCTCAAGCACTGCATGATAAACTTTTGTTCAGCCTAATATTTTATTGAGTGAACGAATCACGTACATTATTCGCAAATCATTGAACCATCGACGACTTCCTTGCAAAAACATGCAGGCAAAAGAGATGGAAAAGGGTTGTTGTGGACCCTCTGTCTCGAAGTGACGACCCCTGCGGTGGTGTGTATGGCTGTTTGTTGCAATTTAAAATTCATCAACCACGCGAGATCGGGCCACCATAAATTATCATGTCGACAGTTTTTTTTCACAGCCACCGCCCACAAACGCAGACCCGATGGCGCACGCCGGGAAGCCATCGCGTTACCCGAAAACATGCTGACAGCATGATGAAAGTGGCTGCCACTGCCCAACGGACGACTTCCGAACATCTATAATCCTGGATCTCGGTGGTTTGTGATCGCTCCACCAGAAAACGGTCTATTCATGCCATGCCAGCAGTCCATCTAAAATGGAAAGGCCCAAACCAAAGCCGGATTTATCAGCCGTTTCTGGAACTACCAACAAAAAAAGGAGCCAAAGTGACACATACAAACTCGCACGAGCGAAGCAACGTGTTGCATACAGTTGATTGATAATCGTGTTATCACTTTTACGGTGGGGATTATATCGGAAATAGGGCGGCCTAAAAATCTAGCGATCCCCATGAAGAAAGGCTAGAATTGGGACTGGTTCCGAGATTCCAATGATTACACAGCGAGTAAAAGAACCGTCGCCCTCACAAGTATTGTGAAGAAACTGTTGCAGCGAAGGAACAGAGAACGAAAAGCTTAACTTTGAAAGCCGATGGGAAAATGGGACCCTTCGTTGGGTGGCTTTTGGCTAAACAAAGATGGAGGAGTTAGTTTATGGAGATAATGAAGAGATTTATAGCAGTGCTCTATTGCACGGGCAAGATTTATCATTACACAAAGGTTTCATTGCAGCAAACACTAGAATAAAAAAAAACAGCAAGTAGAATATTGAACCTTTTTCTAAGTTGAAAACGGAACGTTTAGTTTACTAAAATTCATTCATTTTTGCATCGCGTTTCAATGATTTAAATATTATTGTACCATGCGCACCAAACACCAAGCAGGTTAAAATTTACGACCGTCAACGTTGGAAAAACAGAAAAATTCAGTTGAAATTAAATGAACAATACAAATGAATCTCAATTCAGATCTAGAGCACACGACCGGGATGGCTCTTTACTGCCGATCTGCGGGAAAGGTCGCTGAAACTACATCGACAAACACAGACACAACCCCCCCCCTTCGCCCACGCGCTCATTGCCGGCTACGTAAACAAACACCCGAAACGCTTCTGTTTATATGGATTCATTCGTGCGCTTGGCTGGAACCATTAGGATCCTTTGGCTGGAAATAAAATATGCCATAGGCTAAAACACACAAACGTGATGTGTTTACAGAGTTAGCTGGATCGGGATATGGCTGGATATCGTGTGGAATATTGCCAGAAGAATTGATCTTCTTAGCCATTAAATGTATTCAAATTGCCTCACGACCGAAACAGCCCAAATATAAGGGAATCTATTTCTTCGTATCTGTAGCTGCGAAAATAGCGGCAAAATACTCACAAGTAAACAGCATTTTACAGTAACGAAACAACATTTGACTGTTAACACTATCTAGCTGATACAAAACAACCTTCTCCCTCCGCTTCCTGGCGTATGCCGAGCGATAAACAAAACCCAAAACAGACACACATTTTTACCGCATCACAACAACAACACACAACCGCACAAATGTGACCTTCGCGTTCAAACTGGTCCACCGGAGATAAACCCTTTCAGATGCGAGACGGACAGGGATATACGGTGGATGTGTTTTTTGTGCAAGACTTGCGGCAGACGATCGATAACCTTGACTTCGCGGCGCCGCTTTGCGCGATCCTTTGTCTGGCTTCGAATTCGCATGCACGCAAGTGTCGAGTGTATGCGGACACTCCTTGGTGCAGCGTGGTATGACTTCATTATAGGAGTTCCCATCACAATAGGCAATCAAATACGAAGATCTTCTCATCGAACCGGCTTCAAACGTTAGAGCAAATTTGTTAGTTGCTTCAGAGTTGTTGTTTGAAGAATGCTTTTTTCAATGAAGGATCGACTGCGGCTTCAATGATGATTGAACCAGGCAAATTATAATAGAAGAAATTAGTACAGATACCATGACACCAGTTGCAGACGCTAGAAACAGTCTATGGAACGGGCCCTCCCATTCACAGCCCTCGAACGCTGTCTCTGAAGGCTCTGGCTAAATAAAACATTTACCTAGAAGTGGAGCATCTCTTAACGACTACATTCATCGGGAGCTACTTTCTCTCACATCCCAAATCTCAACACCATAAGGTAAGGAACATCGTCACATAAAAGAGCTCTCCAACCGCTACAATTGAATTAAGTAGTGCACACAGTACACGAAGATGGCGCGCGCTGATGGCATCACAAAAGGAAGGCTATCTCGCTATTACGTTCTTTGCTTCGGGCTGCTGGCGGGGGTGGCTGTGGGCACAACAGCATGTTAAGAGCGGTGCTGCAGCCAACAGCAATAATGATGTTGAAGTTGCTGCACTCAAACCGTTCCCTCGCAGCAGTTCCCCTCGCAATCCACAAACCCTCCGGGGCCTAAGTGTTAAAAACGTTTATCTTCTTTTCATCAGCACCATCATCATGGACGTCGCGTGTGTTCCGGGTGGGTCCGGGCATGAGTTAACCTCCGGATGATGGCTTGGTAGCTGTTGCTGCCCGCTACCGGAGGGGGGCTCTCCCATCGCTAAGTAAACGCTTGTTTTCTTGCCAGCAGCTGCCGGAGTAGCAGATTTCTTCCCACGCAGAGGAGAAATCCAGTATCCGCGATCGGTGGACGGGACAGTAAAGAGGGCCGCGGGAAAATGGTACAATATTGTACACCGGAGCGGAGGTTCTCTACTGTATCCACTGCCTGATGACGATAGCCTCCAGGCAGGCACTGCGTTAGTCTTTAAAGTGCAAATATATTTCAACGCCAATCTGTTCTCGGGACGTTCAATGAGCATAAAATTGGTGCAGTTTCATCCGGAGGGCAAACCGCAACTTGGCACGTGAGTCCATCGAGAAGGGGTTGGGGTGCAATAAACTTTGCGTGAAATACAGCTTTCTGCGGAATGCGGGACATAAATTTATCATCATCAGCACCGACTCTACAAATTGATTCCACTAATACAGTGTGCGTTGCATCATATTTCACCAAACAAACAACATTCCTGTGATTGGAATCATGTGTTCTTGGGGCAAAAAATACGAACAACGCTGTAACAAGTTACTTTAACATCATCGGAACATACATTGCGTTGATAAGCACAAATCGCAATCTATATTTTCTCTTCAGCAGTGGCAGCAAAACAACAAGTGTAGGAATTTCCCATGAGCGTGAAAAGCAAGCCATCCATCTGTGCCATCTGTGCACAATGGAACAACCCCTGAAGTGTATATGGGTGTTTCAGGTTTCGTTTCTCTTTTTGTTTTCGTGGGCATAGTATCGAAGCGAATACTTGTGACTTAGAAACATCTTTTGCCATACCGATGATTCATCGCAGCTCTTTCTTCGCAGCGTTGGGGATGCTTCATTTGTTTATCCGACTTCCACACGCGGACCCGCGGCGTTGGTGGAACAAACAGACGAAGCAAAAACAGTTGCTGTATGTCGCTGCTGCCTCCTCTTTGTGCACGCCACATTTGTTGGATTGGAAATAAAATGCAGCAAAATAGCTGAGTAATGAAACGCACCCGAAGTGTGTAAATCTCACTGCTACAGAGAGCAGCCTCCTTTCTTTATCCATTTTTTCTTTCTGCGCTGGAACACGAACACATCGATTGAAATCGATGATCGAACAAAATATAGTTCAGGCCGAGTAAACCACACCGTGGAGCAAAAAAAAACAGCACGTATATACGCGGGCCTAGCAGCGATCGCGCAGAAAGTTGTACGTTTTTTTCTGCTAATGTGGTAAACAACTCGTGGAGGCAGTACCAGCACCGGGGGCAAGATTTCGCCCAGCCCAATGCTGCGATGATTAAGAGAGTTAGAAAAGTGGGATACCGGGCAGGCATATATAAAAAGAGGCATAAACAAAACATTCCCAACACACCCGAGCGAATCAAACCAATTATGTTGAAATTGTGCGTTTCATTTCACGATTCCCGCCCACCACCCCACAAGCTTGCACCGCCTTGGCCCCTGGCCGCTTGAAGCGCGGGTAAGTGTTTTAAAGCCGACCCGATCCTCTTTCAGCTCTGCACGACTCATAATTACCCCCGGTTTGAAAAACATGACGTATTTGTCAGAAGCAGCGGAGTCTCGCTGCTGGATGTGAAAACGACCGGTCGTTCATGCGTCGTCAACCATAGGGGCCCATATGTTCGGGGTTTAGTGTATCATCGCTCCGGACGAAATTTTGCCCCGCTCCTGCTGTCTTCCCCAGCGGGCATCATCGTGACAATCGTGATGGACAGAGGAAGACACACATCACTGCACAACGACGCGGCAAGGCAGGCACTATCAAAAATGTGCAAGGAGTCGCTGGAGACGCAAGGAGACGTAAGATGATACACGTTGGAAAGTTTTGACATGTCATGCCAAAACGGAAAAGTCAGTCCTCCACAGAATATCGTATTGCTGGCAAGGCTCTAGTGCACTTCCTACTTCCGCACACTTGTAAGCGAAACCCGAGTGTGATGATGGATGAACATGGTCAATTTAGATTGCTAACTACAGCATTATTCATTTTAGTTTCTAAATGTTTGGAACGCCATTTGAACATTGTGGAAATGTACAGGGTATGTTGGTGGGCAGGTCAACAAAACGAGTGGAATATTACTGTGAAATGTTATAAATGAAGTTATACCATATGTTGTTAATTTTTTTTTGTAGATACAAGTTTTGTAGAGGCTATATCGATATTTCCTTAAATATACAGAAATGTCTAAAAAACCAGCATGTATCGAGAATTCTGAGACCGAAAAAACCTGAAACTGATCCCAAAATACGTACAAAGAAAAAGTTTCCGTGAAACTATAGCACATTTACTTTCCATTCCATGGGGGCCATTTATACCTGTCATGTCTCATATTTTCCTACGCAATTCTCATTCGCTATTGATGCTTCTTCCATTCCAAAATGCTTGCGATCACGCCCACACAACTCAACATGCAGCAGGGCAAAATGCAACTCTCTCTCTCTCTCTCTGCTGTTGCAACACCCACCCCGACCTTTAACTAACGGATCATCGTCCTAAAAGGGTGGGTCGCCCCGAAAACAACTGACAGCAGACGGTCCCTGAAGGCGAATGTTCCTGAATCTCTTTCTCCCCATGATCCCTCTTTGTCCGTACACAATGTTGTCTCTAAATCTTGCAAATTTTACTTACTTTTCAAAAACTCGGCCACACTTTGCAGATGCCGTAGCGCAGGAAATCAGCTCGCACTTGCGTGTGTGTGTTTTTTTTTCGTGACGCACACCCAGGAGGGGTTGGGCCGACAATTGTTTTGCAAACACCGAAACACTTGACACGCGTGCAGCAGACACTGCCCCGCACAC
This sequence comes from Anopheles cracens, assembly GCA_002091845.1. Taxonomy (NCBI): domain Eukaryota; kingdom Metazoa; phylum Arthropoda; class Insecta; order Diptera; family Culicidae; genus Anopheles; species Anopheles cracens. The sequence goes on from KZ069721.1 coordinate 82,069, forward strand.
ACTCGGCTCGGGATACCTTGTTTCCTCTAGCACCTCACCAACGAAAACTCCGTCGATATTTCTTGATCTCTGCGCCGGAACACTCTTGTTTTTTTCGCTCCTCCTGAATATGCAATCGATCACACTTCCGATCACTTTTCACTCTCCAAGCAGGAGGCGGAATATGTCTCAACTCAACACACTGATGACACACACGCACTCGTGCGGATAGTAGGGGGAGCAGGGGTGGAGACAACACTTCAAAAACCAAGCACACTTGTCGTCACCGGTCGATTCGATTGCTGTTTGGAGAAGGGACAAGGTTGGGATAGAGTAAGAACAAAGCATGTAGAAATGTGTTTATCGCGAGTGTAGGGTGGCCTCCTCTCCCGGGTTGCAACCCGAGTTGCACCGCGAGCCTCCCGAGAGAGACGAAACATAACTCGAGTTTCAAATTTCCGCCTGAACGCTGCGACGAAGAAAAACTGCTGACCGCAGCAGGCGCATGTGTTTAAATTTTGGAGTTGAAGGCTCCGCCGCACAGTAGGCTACCTTCGTCTGTTAGCAACATACACAAAATTCTCTCCGTGTGCTCTTGGTCGCCGGCACTAGAGCTCTATCTGTATCCCGCGCGCTACTCCGAATGGTTTGTTGATCCAGAAGCGTTGCCCCTAATCCCGGCGCTCCTGACTTCTGCCGTCTTCTTAGACGAGCAGCAGACTCCGTCCGGACGCGAAGCACAAGCAACGACGAATCGGAGCCTGCAATCTGTACCGGCCTTTACCCGGGGCCGGGCGCGCTGTATGTTGCACTTCTTCCCATATTCGCGAAATGCTGTAGAGTTGGTGGTTTTATTGCTCACTCGCCTCTTACTTCTTGCTTCTTTTGCCTTCGTCTTCATCATTTCGCTTTGGCGTCTTCGTTCGTTAGATGTTCGGTCGCGAATTGCCTTAGTCCAGAGTATGTGCGTGTGTGTGTGTGTGTGTGGGTACACGCTGGTCATCACCACAACCCCAGTTGTTGCCCTTTTCCCTCTCCACGGTCTCTCGTCGTTCTTGGTTGGAAGGGTGCAGCAGCAGCAGCAAGCAACGAAATCGTTCCCGGCTCGGCCGAATGTGGAGGAAGGTAAATGGCAAACCGGCCATCGTCAGCAGCAGGCCCAACTTCTCAATTGAACTTTTCTTCTGGCAGCGATGGACCGGGCGGGGAACGGTTTTGTTAGCGCGGCCTCCTCTCGGTCCCTTCATCATCCTTCACACACGCTCTCCTGTGCCGGATATGCTTCTGATGCAAGCGTCGAACGTGGCAGAGACGCACGCGCATACACACAGAGATAACCCCAATATAGGTACATGCAATACATCGAAACACACGCTTGCGAGAGATGATACTCGCACACCAATGCAAACGCGATCTCGGGCAGGCCGGAGTAGCGGAGAGACCAACGCACCCAAAGGCGAAAAAACGTGGGCAGAAAGTGGAATCTTGTACAGGACACGACATACACCGGGGGTAGCGAACAGGACGAAACCGGCACAACCAACTAGCAGACAAGAAGACGCACACGCACACACACACACCAGCAGCAGCAAGTCGCGATTTCTTAGCCCGTTCGTGGCTGCGATAAGATTCGGCCGGGCAGCACGGCACAAGCAACCGGCTCGCGAGAATGAATGACTTAATGGCACCAAGAAGTACCGGCAAGCATGGGTAGAGCAGCGATATTCTTTGCGAAGCGAAGAAGAGATAGGGACAAGAAGCTACCAGGAAACGGACCACAGCACACTGCCCAAGGGTTCGGGGGGGCTCCCGTGTGTCCGCACATCGCACGAACGAGCGCGGACGCGAGGCGTCGAGGTTAGATCTTGCCAATTTACCCCGTGGGCAAAATCCATTGGAAACACGGCGGCAGCACTAGGGTAGAAAACTAGTTCCAGACGCATTAACTCTTCTTATGCTTT